>JAOUZG010033074.1:3618639-3629528 GCA_026289955.1 Argiope argentata
ATATATATATATATATATATATATATATATATATATATATATATAATTACTCAATTCCTACATAAGTAAAGAAATAAAATTTTTATTTCAGCTACTTTTTATTAAGTAATTACAATTAATATTATTGATTTATAAAAAAAATTACAAATTTTAGTAAGAATTGACTTTCCATTCTTCACCTTCGAAAGAGAATTACTGAAAGCCTCACATTTGATTGATTGAACTACTTGTTGATTTCACTTTTCATTAAACACTGCTAAAACTATTTAAAATATTGAAAATTACTTAAATTTTTTAATGAATTAATAATTGAAAAACTGCTTTAACATCAAGGGTCATCCTCTACAAGTTTAAAAAAATGTATTTGAACTTGAGTGGATAAATTTTGTTGTGGTTTCTTGTTGCACTTGCCATTAGCAAACTCGTTAAGACACTTAGAGATTTAAGCTTAATCAACGTCTCTTGTTTTGTAGAAGCAACATCTAACAACAAAATTACGACTTTTGCTAGTCACTCAGCACATTCACTTGCACAACCCCTTTTTACACACCTTACAGATAGGTGTGTACACACCTTACAGATAGGTGTGTGCCTTCACACACCTTACAGATAGGTGTGTGCCTTCACACACCTTACAGATAGGTGTGTGCCTTCACACACCTTACAGATAGAGCACAGAAGAACAACCATACCCGAACCAGGAAGCCCAGATCACTGTGAAGAAGCGCTATCTTATATGCGAAGACGCCGTCTGAGTGGATGAATAAAAATTATTTTATTAACGATTGAAAATTTGTATATAAAGAGTGTGTGAAATAGTAATAGGAATTGAAGAAGCAACCACTCTTACCCTACCTGAATCTGGATGTTCTGTTTTATTGACAATATCACTGGAACTCCTGCATGTTACGTAATGGCCGTAATAGCTAATAGAGCATAGGAAGTACGCTCAGTGATAAAAAAAAGTCACCTACATAACCTATAGCTATTACTTTACTCTCAGAAGAAGCAAAATCTCATTTATATATACGGAGACTTCTTATTCAGGTATTCATACTGGTAGGCTCTGCTATGTAGGACTAGATAACTTATAATAAGGCAACAGAATGTATACAAAATATACCTTGCAAATAAATGCGCAAAATTTAATTTTATCCCATGTAATTAATATCAATGCATGTCAAAAATAGTACACGAGTTACTAACATAGTTCTCACCACCGATTTTCTCACCAACTCTCTCGTATGACCTTTATTATAATCTGGATTGTCAAACATCATAGAACATTAAAGGAAAACGAGCCTGCAGAATCTGGCCCAAACCTACCGATCCGTTCCTACTTAATAACTGAATTACGAGAGTCATTTAAGTTATTTCAATTGATGGGCTTTTGGGTTGTCGCAAGAATAGGTAGACTGACACAGTAACAATCTTAAATATGATACATTTGCTGAATTCTAAGTTAAAAATTATAAGAAAATCCTTTCTCTAGCTCCCTATTTCGCCTTCATGTTGGCATCCACGTGGACAAACAAATATTTGAATTGTTTTTGTATATTAAGGGTTTCTAAATCTGCGTATTCAAAATGTGTATCTCAAAGAACTGATAAAACATTTTTAAGAATTCCAGAAAATCCAAATTCCCTAAAAAGGATTTTTACAGCAAACCTCACTCCATTCTTCATTTTAATTCATGGAGCTATAAAGAATGAAAACACAGTTATTAAAATCTAGTTACATTTCGGAATGGGTTAAGTTTTTTGTTTGAATTTGAATTTTGAATTATAATTTACTTAAAATTCTATTTCAGATATATACTGTGTACATCCTAATCACCTTTGAAAGTTGAATTATTTTTATCTTTTTATGTAATTCTTGTTAGTATTGCATTGAGTTGAATTCTTATTTTGACCATAAATATCATGCAGGTGCAATGTCATTCAAAACATTCAAACTAAATAACCTACTAACTTACATATTTATTTTGTTATTTATGACGAAGACATTTGTAGTATTACAACACTAACACACCAGATAAGTAAAGATAAAAAGTGGCATGAAATCCTTTAAACAATGTGCAATTCATAATTCAAGAAGAAATAAGTTCTTAGTTTTTTAAACAATCTTTAAAAGACAGCCAGTCAATTGAAATAGATAAGCATTAGCTTGTTGTATAAACAAACACAATTACAACTTGCACTATAATTATTCCAGCACTTGAGATCCTTGTTTACAAGTGTCCTAAAAAGTAATTTTATTTACACATCAAGCTGATTAAGTATTTATTAAAATAATTTAATTCCTTGCTATATTTCTGAATATGTATTTCTATTTGTTTTAATTTAATGATGATTCTAGAAAGATTGTAGGTGACAAACTATCATACCATGGTTCTCCCACAAACTGTTAGAATTAACTATTTGTATACTAATATATTTTAGTTACAAATTCTTATCTCGACTTATGCATTTAATACCCCTCTGCGGTCATTGTTCAGGCATTCAGCATCAATTCATATCAGATATCTCGCGTCATATTAAAGATCTGCCAATGGCCGTGAGCTAAGTCACTGGAGATACAACTTGACTAGTCATTCGGGACCAAACGTTTGTTAGAGGAATGCCAGAATCCATGGATTCGATAGAGCCCTTGACAACTAGGATGTAAGAATTGCCAATGGGGATAAGTGGTATGTAGTCCATTTGCAGGAGAATATTTCTCCAATACGTGCCGATCGAGACAGTGTCACAATGAAGAAGGAAATGACTTCCCCAGAAGCCTTCTAAGACAGATATAAAAATATTCGTGCTTTTATTAATTACATTCGTTTCATTAAGTTTGAGATGACTAGACGTTATGATTTCTCATCACACACAAATACTATTAATTAAAATTAAATGTCGGTGTAATTTTTATACATCTTAATTTCCGTTCTGCTGTGCCAAGAAAATTAAGCTTATAGATACTATATAAGGCAGTACAAAGCGTTTAAAGGAAGAATGTATAAGAATGGTAGGAAGAAGCCTTGAAGGGAAATTTTTCATTGAGGTAAGATTTTAAATTGTGCTGAATTAAGTTGAAAAGTCGATAACATAACATAGAAAACTTCTTTTCCTGGATAGTTTTGTGAGTACTAGTAACAAAATAATTAGTATATACAATTGCTTTGGAATAAAGAATTAGCTCGAAGTACTGAACAAGTAACTAAAATATTTTGAAAATTCTTCTAATAAAATACAATAATTATAAAAATGTATTACACAGTACTTACTTATTTAGAAAAATAGATTTTAAATAAATTTGTAAAATATTGAAATTTTTTATTAAATTCTGAAGGTTAGTAATAGAAATTACTCGAAAAGGGACAGAACAATCAAAAACTAATTGTAAAATAGAAATAAATTTGCTAATTTTTAAGTGTTACTAATGTGAGTGGCATTGCCAACGATCTTAGAAACCCTTTTTATTCGATTCTCTCGTGCATTTAGCAAAGAACTAGTAAAGCTTTTAGATATTTCCAAAATGTTATTAAATCAAAGTCAAATTTTATTCAATTGTACAAGATTTTCATTTTTAGAAAGAAAAAATAAATTAGTTGATTAAAGAAGCTGAAGTTTTCAATAAAATTCATAGTTATTTATTTTATACCAACACGAAAAATGCATTACTAAAAGAAAAATGTGATAAAAGCAACTTTAAACTACCATATACGGACAATAAAAAAATCATAAATTAAAAAAATTATGCAGTAAAAGAAGGGAAATGCTATGAAAAATATTTTATGACTGTCAATTTGCAATTTTTTTATAGTTATAGAAACAAAAGTTGATTACAAAGAGTTTTTAATAATAATATTGTCATAAGCCCTCATTGTCATAAAGGGTTTCTAATAGATATTTTGTCTTATTGAATTTTAAAAGAAACGAAATATTTTTCATTTGCATAAAGAGAAATTCTTCTGCAGCAATATACATCTCTATGCATGCTAGATATAACAGAAGTAATAGTCAGAAACCGAGCAGATGTCATCCAATCGTCTGTCGCTTCCCGGACTCCAATATTTGTTTTTAGGAATCCTGAAAGATTGTCTCTATGGTTTAAATATCCAAAATATTCCGGAATTGATAACATTAATAACAATATTTGATTCAATTCCTCAAGAATTGCTTCATACTTTCGTCCAACAGGTTGCAAATGATTTAGAACAATGCGATTGATCTAAACTAACTGCATCATAGTGATGATGATCCGCATTCACGTCTGAAACTAGAATTAAATGTTTATTGGTGATTCAAGAACCTAATTATATAGCACAGTGACAACATGGACCGTATTAGTCCCTTCTAGAAACAGCAATGATGTTCGACAGAAAAAGAAGTCTGAAAATTTTGATTTGGTAAATTGAAAGAACAAACGCAGAATGTCATTTGATGTGAGAGCGCGAAGAGATTTTGAAAGTTTTAGTTGCTTAGTTCGAGTATTGAAAAATAAAATACTAGAATATTGTTTGAATTTAGTAATATTATTGTGAACAATTTTACACTATTTTGACAAAAAAACCCTTTTCTTTATTATCTGAATATGTCTAAAAGAGAAAATAAAATTTTACAAAACATAGTCAGTATTTGTGAGGAGTATTCGTTCATGCGCCCAGTTTACACGTGTTCGTAAAGATAGGTATATAAAAAACGTCCGTAAACCTAGTGATAAAAAAATAAACACAACTAATGCGTTTTCAATATAAACGTTTATTTACATATGTTTTGACATTCCTATCATTCACACTGCATCCTACTACGTAAATGTCATTTACTTCCAAGTTATCTAAATTTAGTATTTGCTCCAAATATATTTCAATCTCAGAAGATATTACAATGTCTAATTATTACAAGTTATTATTTTATTATTATAGTTCTTCTCTTAACGAATTCTTCTCATTGATTCCATTTTTAGTCTGAATCATTAGCAATCCATTCAGCCACTGATAATCTCTTATTTACATGTTAAAAAAACGTTATTTCTGATGGGTAATTCATCTGTTCTTCAAGCCTTGTATAGTTTATCATTCAAACCCTTAGAATGAATTCTAGAACAACAAAAAATATTTATTTGAGAAAAACTAAATCGTATTTATTTGAACTCTAAGGCATTCAATATTTCTTAGAAGCCGGATTCTTTTACAAAAACGATCAGGGAATCAAAGCTGTACCTTGAAAGAGCGGAAGCTGAAAATATTCATTAATTTTACCAAAAACTCTCACTTTAAAATATGAGCCATATTTATCAAAATATTCGGTATACGAATTTGCTTCCGCCGTTTATCTACCAATAAGCGGCGGAAGTGAAATAGGCAGATTAAAAGTGCCCCACAGTAAATTTGGACATCTATCAAAACAGCAATAACGATCGAAGATGTCAATTTTCGGGTCATATTTCCGCCATTTGCTGGAAGTTCTGCTTCAATTTGAAGAAAACTGCGATTGAGAAAATGCTCTCAAGGCTTACCTTCTGCCCCCTCTTAGTGAAAGAAGATGTCGTGAGTGGTTTCAACTTTTCTGACTGGAAGTTCACGGAGCAAAATGCTGTGCATTTGGCGGGACAAGCTCGGTGTTGTTTATTATTATCCGTTGGAATGAGTGAACTATTTAGGGGATGTCGGTATTGAGCATAATTAATGCGCTTTCGCCGAGTGTTGAAGGAGAAATTGGGACAACATCAAGATAGATATTAAGAAGTTATCTTCTAGCATGTCAATCTGTGTTCACATGCTTGAAAATAAGCCAAAATATATTTGAAAACACTAAAATGTGAAGACTTATCCTTCTCAGATATTTCCCCCAATTACCAATTGTTTCGATCGACAGAACATCCCCTGACTGATAAACATTTCCATTCTTATGATGAATTCCAAAAATGGATCGATTCGTGGATCTCCTCAATAGATGCATCATTTTTTTGAGGGCTGGGATGTTATTCGACAATTTCCCCTTGGATGGGAAAGAATAGTAATTAGCAACACCAGTACTTTGAATCAGGAATAGAAAATTACATTAAAAAAAAGAGCTTCGAATTTTGTAAAAAGGCAGCGGAAGAAATGCTATATACCTGATAGCTGTCACAAAGAAATTTTAGGGTATATTGCTTCCATCTTACCCTTTACTGTACGAGCTAAAAAAAAAAGAAAACGTAGCAGCAGCAAGTATAAATCCTCGGATAAATATTACTTTGACCCAACAAAATAAAATTTGGATTAGATGGTAACCTTTATTGATTCTAAATAAATTATAATTGGACTCCAATTACAATACCTGTTATCAAGAAAAGACATTCGCCCTATTCTCTTTGAGCTTTTTGCTATATTTTACTCATAAAACAAGCCTTTGGAATATATGGCAACTAATATCCATAATAATATACATAATATGGCAAATAATATATTAATTTTTGACAAATAATATCATAAATTAATATTATTTGTCGAAAATTTTCTTTAGGGAACTGTTTTTAATAAGAGCCATCTGCTAATGTGTCTACCATTATTGGAAATTTTTCAAGTACTAAATAAATTTTTATTTCTTAAATTAGATGATAACTTGTTTATTGCTAAAAATATTAATGAGAACATTCTAAAAACTTCTAAGCATCTTGACAAAAGAGTCTTTAAATTCACTTTACCTGATCTTATTAATAGCTTAAAGTGAAACTATGAGCCTTAAAAAATTATGTTTCTCCCGTGCCTAATTGTATACAACCAGATTCTAGACAGGGACTAGACGAATGTTTTATATTTATACTTGAAATGCTGACCCTAAAAGTACTATTTATTTAGATACTTCTTTAGATTTCCAATTCCTTAGGGTTGGAATTTAAACCTCTTACGTAACGAATATAAAAACCCCATAACTTAGAAGTATATGTTTCGCTTTTTCTTACGCATACATAGAAAAATTAGATGCATATGGAGCTGCAGGTACCGCGGCTTGTATCAAATTATATATTAAGAAGGATTCGAAGATCCCTTTAAAATTTAAATTTTCTTTCATAACCAAATTAAATTTTATAAATTTAAAAGATAAATTATAACAATTTGGACGATAGGTATAATAAATATGTGACTGAGAAAGAACAATAAAAAATAAATATAATTAAAACATTGGGTAAAATTTTGATTAAAGAAAGGATAACTATCTGAACAGTAAAAGTCTCATAGAAGCACGTGACTAATATTAAGGAAATATATAATTCTGAACCCATCTAATTAACACATCCCCATTTCATCCAGTCGAGTTTATGAGGAGTGTAATAGAATAACAAAAACAAATTGAGTCAGTACAGAGAGTAATGAAGAATCAGAAAAATAAATAATAACGAAGCATTTCCTTTGCATACAACAATAAAATTATAACTGTGATCAGCAATGTCATTGCGACAATTCAATTTCAATCAATTACAATTCTTAAGGGGGGAAAAAGGAGAAATTTCAAAGATTTTAGCATTTATTATATCAAACTTGGCACCAATGGCAGGAGAACAAAGAAACAGGTACATTATGATCTAAAAATTGACTAACAGAGTTAATTAATAGTGCCTCAGGATATTTTTTGAAGTGTAGAAATAGAGAGAGAATGTGCAAGTAAATATGAATTAGTGGCATTTTAAATACATCTAAATTTCCACTAACTTTTAGTTTTAATCTATGAGGTAATTTTAATAATTCGTATTAAATTACCAACGGATTCTAAAAACCTCCGCGCTTTTGTGCATCCCTTAAGAGGGTTTAAATCATCAAATTAGGGGCAGGAGGAAATATAACTTTTCAATAAACTTGCATAATTGTCGGACTAAGTTAAAATAAAATAATAAGGTCCGAAGTCATATACGTTAAAATAATATACTCGCATACACGTTAAAACAGAAATAAACAAAAAAATATCTAATAGGGCTAAAATCAAGGTCCAATAAGGACGAAGAATGGCAGAAATCCGCTCATCCTTACGGGTCTCATTCCTTAGTGTGGTAGAATTGTCAAAAAGGGGTCATCTCCAGATACTGAAACGAACAGTATATTCTCTTTTATTTAATATTAAAGACAGAACTATTCCAAAATTTATGTAGCCCTGTTTTGTTTGAAGTTCAATAAAATTAAGAAAATTTATTAAAATATGTTGATAACATATTTACACAAAATAAAGAACACATAATATTCGTTTGCTTAGGAGAAATTTCTCATTCCTGTTGTAATTTTCTATTTTTAACAGAAAGGATAAGAACAATTCATTTATTTTATGAAAAAAAATTGTAAATTAAATCAATACATTTTAAACATTGTTCATCAGTTTTGAAATCAACAGAAAATAATATTTCTTACTTTCATATAAAAGAATTATTCTAAAGTATGTTTATTCTTCGTAACTCTAACTGAGAATCTAACAATCCCAAGGTCTCTACTGCGTCAGATGATGTGGAAGATACCTACATTATTCCAAAATTTCTTCAACGAAAAGTATTAAGTTTTTTATTTGCAAATCACAAGAGATCCTAGGTGAGAACATCTACAGCAGAATTCGTTAGATAGCAGAACTTTTTATTCTGCTTTAACATTACGATTCCCTCTTTAAAATAATAAATAACTATAAAATTTCTTCATTTTTACTTCAAAGTATTTCGTGTCTTTAATGTTTATATATATATATATATATATATATAGATAGATAGATATAGATATAGATAGATAGGATAGAGATATGCAGATATATATACTGATATATTATTGACTTATGGTGTAAATAAAATAAAATACAAATACGAAAGTTATTGGAGTATGTCTGGAGATTTAAGTTTTATAAAAATGCATTTTCTGCAACTTTTTAAGAAATTTTGCGCGCCTCAATTATGGAGCTAGAAAATTTAAATAGGCATTTTTATACGAATAAAAATATAAAAAATAGTTATACTATTGCACTGGCTTTCCGCTAAGTTGTAGCCGTAGAGATTATTATTGAGTTAAGGTGGAGATTTGTCTGCGTCTAATGACAGAGGGGGTTTCAAATTAGTAGATTAGCCATATTTAGTTGAGTTGGTGTCTCCTCTCCGTGTATTGTGAAACTGATTTCCGTTACTGATTTGTCAGTATGTGAGCTTGGGTGCTCCGTTGTGAGTAAAAATGGCTCAGGCTAAATTAGTGAGGACAAGAGAAATATCGGGGTGTTCTATTTTTGGGAAATTTAGTGATTTGCTTGAAGTTGAACTCATACTTAGGAATTTAGTGCTATTGTTATATTCGACATAACAACAAAATTGCTTTAGAGAAGAATCCTTCTGTAAGCGATATTTGGGACACTTAACTTTAAATAATAGAACAATATGGTTAAGAACTTCTATTCCCTTTGCTTCTAGTAAAAGAATTTCGTAAATGGTAAAAGCTTATCAGGCTAAATACAGGAATTTTTGAAAGTCTAAGAGTAGAAAATGTTCAGATAAGTTTGTGTCCAACCTCATAGAAGCTTAACGTTTATTTGATATTTCTGATTTGTATTAAAGAAAAAATAAGTGACAGTTATGAAATAAAAGGTTCTAAAGTTCTAAACAATCAACGCTGTAACAGGAAAATGGTTATAGGTAACATTATAATATAATAATATACCTCCAGCGCTTTGAGAAAGAAAGAAGTAAAAAAGAGTTAATAACTTAAGAGAATAGTTAAGTTTAATCAAGAACAAATAAAAACTACTAGTTCATCAGAAACGATTACTGTTGATAATGACAACGCTGGAGTACAATGGTGCTCTTTTTAAAAAGAGAGAAACTTAGACCTTCAGACCAAACGTCCTCCAAAAAGACAAGAAGAGACAAAATTACAAGATGCCTCTTTGGTTTAATATTAAGTTAAAACTTTTATGCATTTGTGATTCCAAACATCGGTTTAATAATATCATAATATCTCTCTGAGGTTCTAAAGAACGTTATAGGCCATATTATTCAAAGAAATAGGCATTTTGCTGCTTCAAAAAATATCCTTTTATCCATGATCAGTGATGAACGTAAAATTCAAAGCGAACATGGTTTATAAAGTGTTTTAAAAGAAAGAACAGAAAGTAAGAACAGAGTCGGGAATTTGAAATTTCTAACGATAAAATTGTTATGTTGTTGTTGTTACTTATGGCACTTGCCTATGGACAAGCCCCCCGCTGATGCTGCAGCAGATTTAAGCCGAAAGGAGCGTCTCTTGTTTTAGAAGTGGCGCCAACTAGGGCCAAGAGTACGACTTAGCTGCACACTCACCACATTTGCTTGCACAGCCTCTTTTTACAGGGGGGCACAGTCACACATATCACAGATAGCACAAAGAAGAACAACCATGCCCAAACCAGGATTCGAGCCCGGGACACCCAAAACGCTACATCTGTGTCAGAAAGCCGGCCCAACTATAAACTTCAATGCAAAAAGGTTATATGGACATGGTCTAACGGCTTGAACATTTTAACTGAATACCCCTCGCTGAAATATGTTTCCTGTCACTCTCACAATGACTTTATAAATAAGGCATCCGATGCTAAACAAAGTAGTATAGGGGACCTAGGTTATCGACTTTCCCCAGCTTCCTCGGTATATGTAAGCAGCTGAAAAAGCTCAGAAACTGGTGGCCGAATCGACTCAAAATGTTTGTTAATCAACCACCAGAGAATGATTTATAAGAGCAACCATTTACTCACGTTTGAATATTCCAAATTTTAATTTAAAAATCAAACGGTTTAAATCAGTAATGAAGTAGAAATAAACATTTTGCAGTTGTTACATTTGTCATCATTGAGGATACAAAAGTAAGCAAAAAGGTAACATAAAAATATTTTCTTTATTATTTTACTTTATAATTAATACTTTTTTCCAAT
>JAOUZG010033074.1:3629628-3641597 GCA_026289955.1 Argiope argentata
TTTTTTAATTTTGTACAAACTTTAATCTCTTTTGAGATAACTCAAGGTATTATTATATTGCAAAACGAATTTTTTAATATTCTTTTTGAACCTAAAAACTAACTATTTCGCACTATTACCAAACTAAATTCGAAAAAACTATTTAAATGTACATTTTTTCAATTTTTTACAAATTTCATGATTTTTGCGCAACCTCAAGATAATGTAATATTGTAACTAAATTTTTAAAAATTATTTATGAAGCTAATATAAGATTTCTCACACTATGATCAAATTAAGATATTTAAAAAAAATTAAGCCCAATTTTACTATATGCTAATAGTCAGCAATATTTAAAATTCTTGTCAATACCGTCTCCATGAATATCTGGTAATGTTTGCCAAAATATAAGAAGCATATAGCTAAAAATGATTTAATTACCTAAGAATTTTTTTAACAATTCACATTTATTTTTCAATAATTTTGAAAATAATTATTTTACTCCATATTAACCTTGCATTTTCTACTAAATTAATTGGATTCATCTAAATGAAAAGCATGGCTAATACTTTATGTCTAAGAGCATTTTATGTTACGTTTTGTTCATTTTCTGCTGTTTAATAATCCAAAATGAATATAAAAATGAAGTTTGTCTTATACTATTTCAAAGTTTAATATGAGCACAATTGACTAAAATATCTAGAAAATGTCAACCAATAGTTGTAAAATGTCGTGTCGTAGGAACTTCCATCTTAATATCTAATTGACTTCAATGTGGCGTTTAATGAATGAAAAACTATGAGTTCAAAGCATCAGAACTGTGAATCAAGTCTGTGTGTTTCTCGCTCTAATGGATACAATTTCTAGAAAATCTACTTTCACTGTAAAAATGTTTTGCCGTAGTACTCAGATTTACCATTTGAAAGAAGCTGAATGAACCCAATTAGTTGACAAGAATACGCCCAACATGTATACTTTGGCTTCATCATGATGTTACAAAGGAAATTATTCAATATGTCAAAATGGGCTTCGTATCCCGTGCGTTATCCTAGCAAGTGAATCCTTTCCATTGAGAATCTTAAATTACGGTACAAACTTATATAGTGAGAAATTAATACATCTCGAAATATTATGCGGAAGTCGATAAATAAGATATTATAGAATATGATCATATCAGACCCAATAGATCTTAAACTCCACTCAAGGATCCTTATTCTTATTTTTTCGCTGCTATTATAAATCACATGCAGTGTGAAGTTTGCATCAGCTTATAAATACAGAGTTAAAATAAATATAGTTTTATATAGAAATTTTGTAAATATTGTTTTTAAATGGTGAGGAAAGATAAAGCAATAAAGATATCCTCTGAAAAGAAACGGTTACTTATATAACTCGAGTATTTATTATTGCATGTTCAAAATACCGAGTTCAATGAAAATTGTTCAAGGGCTAGAAAAACCGATTTACCGAACTAATAAATAAAGTGAATTAATTATAACCACAGAATTTTCTCATTGAGACTACTAATTGTTTTGCTCAATCAGTTAACAGTAATAATATCAACTTCCAAAAAAGTTTGCAACTTTCTAATAAGAATGTCTAGAGTTATAAATTTCTGAAAAATGTTTTCAATGTTAAATTAATCGTAAAAACTTTTAGCGATATCGCGAAAACTTTATTACATTTTTCAATGGTATTTAGCTCTTTAAAAAGATATAATTTTGGGGTATAAACTAAAAAATAATAAAATAATAAATTAAATTATGAGAATAAAATTACTTAACAATGAAGATATATATTCATTATTAAATAATAATAATAATACTTTGTATAAATCTTATAACCTGACCTTTGTATAATCTCATAATAAACCTGACTGTGAGAAAAAAGTAAAAGATAAAATAGTAAAACTTTTATACGAAAGCAAAATGGAGGTATTAAAATATCGGAATACTAAGAATTTCGCTCATATCTGTAGCAATTTTTTTAACATTTACAAAAAAGTGCAAAATCTCTACTGCCTTAATATTATAATTTGTTCTAAATCCGAATCTTGTCTTATTTTTTTATCTATATGCTCGTCACCAAATGCGAATTTCGGCTGTTATGAAATATGTCTTCGACTAATATTTTTTTTCGTAAATACTGAATTTCTTTATTGAAGCGCTGAAAATTTCTATATACTCTTCTAAATATCTTATCCATTGATTGGTTTTTATTTAAAACACATTATTTTATTCCTTAAGAAATCTTGGAATAAACTTTATTCCAATACAATCAATTAAGCACACGGGAATTGAATCAAAATGTAATTAAATCAATACACCCATTCCTTAATTTAAACTGAAGAGATTAAAAAAAGTCAATTTTACTAAAAGAATATAAAAGTGTGAAACACTTCAAAACTCTAAAATATCAAGTTTATCAAATTAGAATCTTCAGTTATTTTAGTCAGTTATTTCAATTCAGTTATTTTTTAAGTTTTGAATCATTAAGGCAATCCCAGTTATCCAACAAACAACGCCATTAATTAAAAAAATTCACTGAAATAATTTTAATGCCCTTTTTTTCACACAAAAAAATCTTATTCCTACCATTAAAAATGATACCTCTAAAATCTCCAGCATTCTGTTGTATACCTCCAATATTAAGGTAAGTCACAAAAACTGTATCTTAAGAATCTGCGCAGAATTTAAATTAGAAAAAAATTCTTGTATACCTTGTTTGATTTAAATAATTATTTCGAATTCAATTTTGTCTGATTAAGGGGGGTTTTTTTTGCTCCGACCAGTTGATCTTTGGTTTCTAGGCAAAATAAAATTAGGTGAAAAAGTTATAATTTTCAATTTTTTCAATATCACCCATAAACTGCATATTTAGTTGTAAAACTTAGTTTCCTAAAAGTTATAAAGCAAAATAATCTACATAAAGTGAATACCAACATTATATATTTTCAAGCAGAAATAGCAATATTAACTATTATGAAAATTCCGTTTTTTTTTCCACTTTCCAAAAATGGAATTCATTATTTCTTCGAAAAAAGACAGGAAATGTCACAGAAATAGTCTGAATAAGGATATATAACATATATGCATATGTTATAGCAACAATTCTAGAATACTGGTGTAGTGTGAAAGATTGCTGAAAACGTTCCAGCTAATATTGTCACAGTTAATATTCCAGCTAATTTGTTTCATTGACTAAAATTATATGTTCCGTAACAAAAGATCACCAACGTAACTTTTAATTGGAATTTTATTCCAACTCTATAATATCAGTGCTAAACCAACTTACCAAATTTTTTGCAGTCTTTTCCCCTGAAACGAAAAATAGAATGAGAACAGCCAAATAAGAGGCATAATGCATTTAATAAGTATAATTCAATATTAAGCTTTACTAAATAAATCTGTATATAAAAAGAAGTATAAATAAACAAGCTGATATTGACGCAATGAGTACTCGAGTCTAATCAAGACTGAAAATTCTGAAATACTTTTCCGGAATTGCTGTCATTCATATTAAAATTGTATATTAAATGAGTACAAAGTATAATAAGTCTCCTAACAACCGGAATAGTAGAAAAACAACAGTTTGCTGTTAGTAATATAATCTAACATCTTTTAGTCTTAGGGTAGATAACTTTGTTTCTTCTTCTATATTCTACTCATAGCCATTTTCTTACAAATTGGACTTCGCAATAGGAATCGATTGTAAACAATAATTGGGTGGTATTATTTTATGAAACTTGTTCTCAATGTCGGTAAATAAGTTCTAAAAACGAAATTAACAGTCTTTTCTGATACCACATTCATTGAATAATATTAATGAATAAGTTGTTAAGTCGCTAGTTCATTTTATAATTGAAAATATTTTTTCAGGAGAGAAATCCTGTGACAAAGTGTTTCAAAATGGACAATAATGTCTTCGTTGCCTGAAAAATGCTTGTTTTCATACATTTTTCTTAAATGCATGGATTTATTCTGTAAAGCTTTATATCAATCTAGTAAATGCAATATACCTCAACTTTATATTTTCTTCTCTCATTATTTTGAGACAGATAGAAAAAAAAATTGCAAACTTTGTCTCATAAAATGTAGAAAAACAAAATAACTTAAAATTTCCCATTCCATAGAGATAAGGTATATAATTTGTTTTGGGTATTATAATTTAGACTTGGAGAGAATTAAAAATAACAAAATGTTAGCTGGAACCAATGATTAATATCATTCGTAACAAACTAGAGTTTAGATATTTGTATACTGGCATACGTATAATAATATAAAAATAAATATTCTTACTTACAATAATTATTTAATTTTTTTAAAAATTGATTTTGATTTTGTTTCCTAAACAGGAAGAAACTGGTATTTTGATAGGAGCCAATATCTTTACCTCTGCAAGAAAATATATGACGCTGGTATTTATTTTAAGCAGATTTTTATGTTCTACAAATTTTATACGAACCCTTTTAGAAATGAATGAGTCGTTTTTAAGTAGTCTTAGAAAAAACTGCTTACTTTTTTTCAATATTTTGTAACTTAAGAAGGTCTAATTGTGGTTACGAAAACTTGAGATAACCATATTGAACTGAAATGATTAAAGCAATAAAATATAGACTGTAAATGTTTTCTCTGATTTAAACTATCAGATCACTTGCCTACATCCAGATTGCTAAGATATATTTCATTTTCTTTAAGAAAAGAGCCCTCACCACAGATTGACGTGAATTTTTGAGACTTTTACAACAATAGAAAAACATTTAATTATTGCGAAACATAATTTTTTAAATTGTTAATTAAGTTAGTTGAATTACACTCTAAAAATGTTATTTACTTCTACTTTAAAATTTCCTGTAAGTTGAATTTTAGGAATGAGTTTAGCAGAAATGTAATTTCTGCGTAGTTTTAATATTCCTGCATTAATATTCCTGCATTGCTTCCATTGTTGAAATAATTAAAGGATATTTGGTATATCATATTATTAAATGATTAATCACGGGAAATCATAAATTTAAACCCAGAGGTTTAAATATTTTAGGGCAGCTCGTGGTATTTTCTTTGAGCTTCGATTATGTTAACCGAAGCTAATGTTAAAACAGTCTATTATTGTCAAGAGAGAAAGACGGACATAGACATTCTAACTATGCCACGTCCTTATGAATGATCTCTCGCTAAACTACCGGCCTCCCTATTGAGAAACGAGTCACTTGGACAGTCTAAATTTCAGGAATCTAAGCTTTAATTACAAGAAAATTAATATGAAATACTGTTCATGGAGGAGATGCTAATTTTAGTTTCATTAATTTATTTTTTTCTAATAAATAATATTAATTTACTTAAATATCAACTGAAAAACGATTTGATTAGATATAGTTTATAAAAAAAGTTTACTAGTTTCTGAATCTTGGATGACACCTATTTCTTTATCAAAATCTTCAAAAATGAAAATTTTCTGCATAGTTTTATTCATTTGCATAGGTCTTAACATATAAATCTAGTAAAGAGATATAATGCATAAATCAGTACATTGAATTGTTAAGACGTGTTTATGTTTGAATAATCAATAAAAATTCCGTTGCGTTTCAAGCTATTTTAATATTTTAGGTAATACTATATTTTTTTTGGAAAGGACAATTTGCTTTATAATTTTATCAAACTGCACTCTGTATAGTTTTATCAAACTGCACTCTGCATCACTATCACAGAATATTATTTCCTTCCATAAGGTTTTAAGAAAAGTCTAAGAACTTGATAAAATCTGTGCGTTACAGCCTATAAAAGAGCATAAATTTATTAACTGAATGATACGGAGTATGTGGCATAAATTGAAAAATGATAAATTATAAGTAAATATCTAATATGTCTGAGATTTGTTAGCATTCTTACTGCTAATCAAGAAATTCGATACCGATGTCATCACTTTACTATTAAATAACAGTTTTAAAGTAAATATTATTTTTACCGCTTTACTTCATGCTTTTATTTCTTACAACGAGAATAATTATTTTTTCGTAATTACATAGTTTAAAGAATAGAGTTGGTCTAATGTTTTTGGAATGGAAATTTCAAACATTTTCCAATGTCTTTGATAAATAGAGCATGTTATTGATCGAAGGTAATAGAGCTATATTTAAAAAATAGGGGATTTGATTAGGGGAAGTTCAATGTACTGATATATATATATATATATATATATATATATATATATATATATATATATATATATATATATATATATATATATATATATGACATGCTTGCTTGCTTTCAAAATATTTAATATTTCATCTATTCTAGCAAAAAAATAAATCTGCTTTAATATAAATACTATCTATTTTCTTATCATTATTGTGTATAGTACTTGGTTGAATGTCTCGGATATTAACTCAATTGATGATGAAACGAAGACTTGATATTTAATAAAAGACCGAAAAAAGGCCCAATTCTTACGAGCCTAAAATCACTGGCTTTCATGAAAAGTCCTGAGTGTTACGCTGAATCTGGAACCAATAGTGACTTGTCAATGATTAATGAGAGATCAATAAAACGCAACTACGGGAGTTGCCTCTCATAAAAATATATTCTTCTCTGAGGATGAGGATATAGATTTTTTCCTTCCCTATTCTCGAGGAAAAGGCAACAATTAAACTTCTTTAAAAAACTAAAAATGTGGTGATTCTTTGCTACTCAATACTTTTGATTGACAAGTTTAGGGCCTTTTTTTTTGTCATTGTGACATTGACAACTCAATACTTACTTCAAACTCTGTACATCAGTTGAGCCATATGGCTCTGAAAACACGGAGGAGATTTTTTTTCTTTCGCTTTTTAAATCGATATTTATGCACCAATGTATACGTTCTATTAAAGTTAAATATGCTAGATTTTTGTTGTGAAGCAGAGTAGCAATTAAAATAATTATCGTTGTAAAAGTTCTGTAAATGAAGCCTTATGTAATTTACTAATGGCTTAATGTTAGAAATCAGGCGGTTTTCGTTAATTTAAATCCAGAAAAATGACTGTTTCCAACAAAAATAGCATCTTACAAAATCTAGTTTCGTAAAATTTAGAAAGAAAAGTAGTATTGCAATTAAACTTTAAATTATTTGAAAGTATAAATTAATATCTTTAAAAGATTCTTAATTAAGAAAAACTAAGCTAAATGTTAATTATTTCTATCCATTCTGCTGATTTTTTTCTATGCATCCCCCTAAATAACGCGACAATTCATCTCTAACTTCTAAAATGTTTTATTTACTTTAATAATGAAAGTGCATAGTTATTTAACAAATCATAAATACATTCCTTAAAATCCTTCAATAAAACTTTAGGAGAACAAAATGTATGTTTCATTTTTGGTTTTTAGTAATTTTAATTTCGCATGAATATTTAATAATTTTATTGTTATTCTGAAATGTTAAACAATATACAAAAATATTTTAACTTTGAATTATCTAGAAGAGTTTAACTAATTAGGCGTGTGCAAGGCGTGTGCTTATGGATGTCACATTAGACAAAGCATGAAGTCAACTAATGCTAATTTATAAAATAACGGGTTGCAAATAAAAGTAACTTATGTTGATACAAAATTTAAAACGCTCACTACGGAAATGACTTTTAATAGATTTATTTTGATTTTTAAATGTTTCAGATTGCTATAATTTTCGTTATAATAGGGCCAATTAGGATAATTAGGAGGAATTTTTGCATAAATTATTATCTTCTTCAATTTAAAATATTCTTCTGAGAAGGCAAATAAATTTATAACTTATGTGAGTACAAAATCATACTCTAGAGGGCTCATTAAACAATGCTTTTGCGTCCAAACTAATTTTTAATTAACGAATATCAAATTACAGTAATGCTCATAATCACCCCTTTCGTTCCTTATTTTCCCAGAATCTGTTCTGCAGGGTGATCGGGAACACTTATTTAAATTTTATTCACAATAATAAACTAATTTGTTACGAACATATTTGTAATAATGAGTTAATACTTATCATAGGATTCATCACAGGATATCACAGGATTTATTTTCTTGGCTTCTTCCAAGAACCTCAGTGTTCTGTATTTTTATCGTGTGTTTTTTTTCAATATATATTGATTATATATAATATAATATCGCATATAAATTGTAATAAATATTTAATATCTTCAAGTTAAAAGAATTTGTAGTCATTCTAATCTCCGGTTTTTCAGGATAGTCGAAAAATGAATCTTTATAAAAGCTGAGACACTGAATATAAAAACATGAGGCAAATAAGATCAGAAATTTTCTTTCAATAAATAAGGACTAGTCCTTCCATTCCTTTTATGATCTTATAAATGTTATTTTGGGGAACTATGGAATTTATCGAAAAGTCGCAGTGCACTACAGCAGTTGCTGGTACACTGTAAACAATGAAACCAACTTATCTATTATGTTCAAATTGAGTAAGATCCCTCAGAACCACGATGTCCATCACACGTAAACATAACTGGTAATGAATTCACTGATAGAGTGCCCAATAAGGATAGTAAGAATGAAAAGACCAATGACTCTTCTCTTACCTTTAAAGAACTATACTCAAATGAAAGATCTAAATTGAATTTAATACGGCATGTTCCACCTGCACACAACTGGTTTACAGAACATCCCCTGACATTTTACTGGAAATCAAATGTAACCGTGGCTCCCAGATTGCTATGGCTAGACTAAAAAGTGTCCATTTTAAGAGTATTTCCTTTGCATGCCGTAGAAAAACCCATCCCACTTGTAAAAAAAATGCCAAGTATATAAAGCTTCACCAGATCATATTCTGGGTTTCATCAGGTTTTCTAAGTGAGACTTAACATCCGATCCCCTCAGCATTATAACTTTTTTTTTGTGGCCAATAACCTACTGGTGCTGACTTAGAACATGTCAGATCTTTGAGGATAAGCAGCAACAACAGCAATAATTCAATTAATAAGCAGAAAATAGAGTTTTTATTTGAAACAGTATATTAAATCGCCAAAGCAACAAATCTCTTTTGGAGATTTTTCAATTATTGATATGAGATTATTCACTTTTTTTCATTTACGCTGCCAGATGCGGTAATATAATTTTTATCGACTATTTGGTAACTGTAGATTTTAATAAATCATCAAAACTCTTCTTTACTCTGCCTTGTCCTTCTTTGTCCTTCTTTAAACCTAAATTACATTCTGCTGACTACCATCAACTCAACTATCCCTCAGGAAAACGAATAATAATAATATATTTTGGTATATTTTAAATAATCAATCAAAAATTATATATTTGAGGAAACATTAATCACGGATGATTGGAAATGTTACTTTCACCGCTTCCAAAGTTTCTTTTCTTACTGAAAAGACTCCAAATCATTAGATTCCTTTTTCAGCATTACTCTTCATTTTTTCTCAGCATTACTCATCTTTTCTATACTAGACGACAATCAGCATCGAATCACTGTTTGTAAACGACTTTCTAATAGGAAAGGATAATGGATATAGATGACTTAGTATATATTTTAAAAATACAAGAATAAACAATAAGCATTTTTGGTGGGAGATGACATTAATGTTTCTTTTGTTTAATATCATGTAATACGTTATTAAAAATGCCTGCAAAAATAATTTTTTTTGCAATAAAATACATCTTTTATTTATACTACATTGAAAATTGTTTTTCTAAAGAATTTTATCCTTTTCCGACTGCTTATGTGGGCAAGGCCCTCGGTGAACATATAAAAGTTCTTGACAGAGGGTGGGAGGGTATCATGGGGTGAAATACATATTTCCCAGATTAGTGGGCAGCCTAACGTGGACCACAGTGCTTAGTTCTCAATCCGCTTGGTCTTCAGCTTATCGCCACTTTGAAGGGATGAAAGGTTGAGTCACCCTTTCCTAGCGCGAGGATCGAGCCTCGAAGCTCTGCGCTCGGAATGCAAAAACGCTGCCAGTACGCCACCGTTCTTCTTGCTCTTCATTAGGAATTATTTTTAAATAGATACATATTTTATTAATACACTAATTCATTTATAATAAGTAGAAATTTGTCGAATCGAATCGTGTTTTATCTATTAGAAACTAAGCGCTTAGGGATTTGAAACATTTTGTAAAACTACTCCACTTCCATAATACTTTTTAAACTTTCAGCTGCAAAAATTTGCATTTCTCCTAGCTGATCTGTATTGCCATTGTTCCTAATGGCACTTACCATGGACAGGTTTGCTGAAAGTCAGCAATTTCAAGCAGATCTCTTGCTTTTCAAGGAGTCTCAATTAGGGCCAAGAGTGCATCTTAGCTACTCACGCAACATATTTGCTTGCACAGCTCTTTTTTACAGAGTAGCACATTCACACATCTCATAGATAGAACAGATGAAAATGAACAATGCCCAAACCGGGACTCGAACTAAGGACGCCCAGATCACTGTAAAGCCACACTTCCCCTGTTCCAAGACGACGGAAGTTGATTTTTTAGTAATTAAATTTGAATTAATTTCAAGAATACAAGGAGAATTGAATAGAGCTTTAAATACAGAATTCGTTTAAATTATAACCAGTAATTAGACTTCCTCAAAAAGTTTTAATATCGTGTATCGAAATATGAAACCTGTTATGAGACAAATCTACATACAACCCTTTTTTGTATTGTATTTGTTCAATACTCCTGTATAATACACATTTATCTGTGCCAAAATTGGGCAATAATCAAGATTTTAAAAATGCATTTCAATCACTGAAATGACGATTTTACATTCTTCGTGCCAGCAGGCGTGAGAGATATATAAATAAATACATGGATTAAAAAATGGCCACTTAGAATAAAAACCGAAAAAAATATCAAAACTTATTCTTCAAATAAGTGCAGTGAAGGGAAATTATAATGATTTTTAATCGATCCCTATTTTGGTACAGACAAGGCTTAAAAATGTGCATATATTATTGCAGGCATCTCTTTGAAACTAAGAAGCAAACCGGCTGTAATTGAGATTGATTTAAGAACAGAAATATCACAAAATGTGGGTGTGTCTTAAAAAGAAAATTAAATAAAACCGCAAAATTTAATGAAAGTTCTCAAATTCAAAGGGAATAAATTACTCTGTTTATTCAACTGGAAACAAGAAAAAAACTTTATCGAAGAGGTCAAGCAGTTGAAGAGGATAAATATAATATTTATTGAATATAAAATATAAAGATTTTGTGCATGTTAGTATATTGATGTTCAGATATTCCGAATATTATAAAGATAATTTTTCCAATGACAAAATTTTGTATGATTGTTTAGAATATAATATGTTTTCATTATCTAATTGAATTTTTGTGTTAGGAATGCTCTCTCTTTCTGATTCAGTCAAAAATCCATAAAATATTTGAGGTTTTTGCAGTTATATTGTATCAAATATAGCGTCAATGAATAATTTAATTTCAATTTATAAATTTGAGAAGTGCTTATAATTCGATGCCTGCATGATACATGAGCAAGACGATGACGAGCCCAAAGCAGTCGGCCGATTTGCTTTATGGTTCGCATTACTCCTCTGTGATTTTACTTGATTCTCGGATGGCCGCATGTATTTTAGATCAAGATAAAAATAAAGGAAATAATCAGGGTAAATATTATTTAAAATGTTTTGATCATCTGTATTAAAAAGTAATACCCTTTTCTTCAAAAATCTGAAGAATGAAACAAAATCTTAACATTTTGAAAATCCGAAAACATTAGGGGAAATGTATAAAGTTGCAACGAAGAGATCAAGATTCCTAAAAATTCATTACATAAAAATACATAATAATGATAGTAATAATAATAATTCTAGTTTATTTAAAAATTTTATGTTTGGTTTTAAGCTTTCATATGGTTTGTTCAGACTTTAGGAATTTAATAAATAAATAAGATTATTTTCCTTTTGATAAAAATTATTTATAAAAGTTTTTCTTCTATTTATTTTTGGATTTATATTTAAAATATTAAAGATTGGAAATTATACCCATGCTATTTGAAA
>JAOUZG010033074.1:3651597-3722156 GCA_026289955.1 Argiope argentata
TATATATATATAAAATTTCTAGTTAATTTCTAGATAATTTGTTAATCATGCCACTCAAGCTCCAAAGCAAGATTTTCGTTTCAATATGATAGACCCAAAAAAATTCTTCAGTGTTTGCTTAGGGGATTCAATTGATGTGGCCAATATTTTTACTGATTAAAGGATTCATTAAAGGATTAGAAGCTAGGACAATTATTAGCAAAATATTCTTTAATATCACACATTAAAAATTCCAAAGCGTTAAATACTGAAACCCTCTAAAACTATTTAGTGTTGCAACTACCTACTCTGGATTATGTTCTTATTTTTTTTTAAAAAAACTTGCTTGCTGTTTGAAAAATAATCTTCCTAAGATCAGCTGACGTTGTCCCCATCTCTGTAGATTTCCATCAGTCCAATCAATATATATATGATAGAGAGAATTCAGCACATAGATAGATTACAGTCTGTCATAGGACATAGGTTACTATTTATTCCTGTTAATTGAGTGGTTAATTTTTTTAAATTAAAAACTAACTTTCCCACTAAAAAATCTTCATTTCCCCAAAACCAAATGAACAAGATTCCAGTTTTATTCGGCCAGGTTAGTCTTCATATGTTTTCGAAGGTTAATTACAAACCATTCTGCATATTATCTTTGTTCTTGATGCATTCAAACTTATTATCCAGAATAACTTTGAAGACCCTTTGAATTAAAATAAAATAGAATAAAGGAAATTAAAAATGACTCATCTGTATTTACTATTCCAAATGTCGTAGAAAATTCTCGCATTTGCGTTTCCCCAATAAGTATCGAAAATTCACTCATTTGTGCAGAGTGTTGTAATTGTTGACAACTGTATTTTCATTTTAATTAAAACTTTTTAAATTATGTTTACTGTAACATACGATACGATTAACAGTAATAAATTATTACTGTGACATAAGATTAGCAAAACACACTCTCTCTTAATTAGACTAATTTATAAAGTAATTTTTTTTACTGGAAAGTACATTGTGTTGAAATTTAAAATAAGTTATTTGTTTCTAGCTTTTATCCAGACTTTATTTTTTCTGGACATTTAACTATTCACAAATCTTTTCTCTATTCACCATCGGAAATTTAATTTTTCAGCTCTTCTACTAGGATTACTCTTCGTAGAAGCATCGCTAGCTCATTTGTTGAAAGTTAGTTATTTTATTAGATCATTGAGATAATTAATCGAACTTCTTATGTTTGGATTATCGAAGAAAATTACTAAAACAGCCTTGAAAATTACCCTTTAAATATTTATCTGATACATAGAAAACCAAATTCACTTAGATAATCTTATTACCTTTTTATATAAGAAACAATAATTCATGCCTTTTATAAATATTTTTGAATCTTTCTTCTCAAAAATTGAATTTAATTTTGAGCAAGGAATTATTTTAATTTTTTTGCTTGAATGCTGTTTTAGGAATTTTATAAAATATGTTGCTTTTAGAAGTAATGTGTTTAAATAAAAATACAGGGTAAGTCAAAATGAATATAGCGATTACAAACGGCTATAACTATTTAATGAAAAAAGATATATCGATAAGATTTACACAGAATGTAGACGGAACTTCAAAATTTATTAACGTAAAGCGCACGTGCAGCCAAGCGGTTGCCTGCGCATGCGCGAAATCGAACTTCGCAACGACAAGAAACCTGTTCAGCGCGGCGTCTCATTAGTGGAAATGGCTAATCCCGTGCAGAAAGCATTCTCTGTGTTGGAATTTCACAGTTGCCGTTCTGTTATTACAGTGCAGAGAAAATTTCGTCAGCGGTACAATGAAGAACCTCCAAATGCGAACAACATACGCAGATGGCATCGGATGTTTGAGGAAACAGGATGTTGACACCCTGTGATTTCTACCTATGGGGTTATGTGAAAGACAGAGTGTTTGTGTTTCCCTTGCCCAAAACAATTGAAGAACTGAAAGTACGCATTTGTAATGCGCTTGAGTCGGTTAATGAACAAATGCTTCAGAATGTATGGCGTGAAATGGAATACCGATTAGATGTTGTCCGTGTGACCAAGGGAAGTCACATAGAACATCTATGACTTCTGTATATAAAATTTTGAAGATTCTTCTACATTCTGTGTAAATCTTATCGATAAATATTTTTTCATTAAATAGTTATAGCCGTTTGTAATCGCTATATTCATTTTGACTTACCCTGTATATTGATTAGATAAAGAATAAAGGTAAAAAATATAAAAGATATTTTTTTACAATAAAACAACGAATTTTTAGCAGCTCTAGCCCGCTTTAAATTTACCAGAATATCACTTAAATTCTATCTGTCGCTAATAATATAAAATTTTAACGCTTAAGCTGTAAATCTGCTTATTTGTATTTTACATAATCATATAATATAATCTTATTTAATCTGTAAATTTACTCTACATTCTCATGTGCTGTTCATGAATTAATAAAAAAATATACATAAAAGATATATGAAAAATTTGCATTTCATTTGATAAAAAAGCCACAATTTCCAGTATTTGACAAATCATCATATATTAAACAACCAACTAAAAACTGGAATTTGAATGAAATAACGTAATTTGCAAATACATCGAAAAAGTTCAATAATTATATTGGTTAATTTTAACTAAAACAATGCTACTAAATACAGCATATATTAACAAATCCTGGTATTTCATTTGTTCATGATTAAAAGTGATAAAAAAATTTCAAATTTTCACATCTAGTTTCTTAATATGTTTCATTCGTAGTTATAATTCATATAACAATATAATGCACAATATCCGAACATTTTCCTACATTAATACACCAAAAGTAAATTGAGTGAAGGTCATAATCTCCAACAACATATCGCTTGATTCTTTTTCAGCTTGAAACGTGTTTTTAGTAGCAATATGAGTGACCCGTAGTGGAGAATAAAAGCATATTATGAGAGATAAATAATATACTAAACAGGTAGAAATGTAAATTGAGGAATTAAAAAATTGAAATTTCAAAGAGACATTGCATTCAGCAGGAAATATATCAGGTCTTGTTTATTTTAGAAAATACAAAGAAGAGATTAAAAATAGCGACAGAGTTCATTGAATTATCTTAATTTTAAGAGAAAAGAAAAAAAAAAACATTCTTAATAATCAGTCTGTCTTCTCTGTTATCAGCAGAAGAAGAATATTAGGATTAGGTAATTTTCTAGACGAAACAAAGGATCTCAGCCACTAGTTATCTATTTATCTTCTCTTTATTACCGCTTCTTGATGCCAATTACAATTTAATAGTATCAGCTAAAAGATTTGTGAATGAAGTATCTTTCAAAAGTATTTCCTATTCAATTTTTATCTGACAGAGCTCTCAAAGTCGTTTCAAGATCTCTATTGTTTTGGAAATCATTTAGTCGTCAACCTCCGCTCTGTATCTAGGATACACTCCGATAGAAAAGTAACTCAGAATAAGTATCTATTTCCCGATGGGGCATGAGATCGGTTACTGAAGCCTAAGCACGTTTTTAGGAGCTGAGAAATGGGAAAAAATGGAACAACCGTGAAGTCGTAAGGAACCTAAACACGTGCACTTGAAGCGATAATCACAATTTTCAGATACTACTTTGGAAGTTTTTGTAGCTTTATAGTTTTTTTTTATTTGATGTGGAGAGCTTTATTATATTTTACTACTTTTCTCGACCATATCCCACAAAGGAAATAATTCAAATTTAATGGCTTCTAGTGGTAGATAAAAAAAATTAAAAAATGCTACCTAGACATTCGAATTCCGAAGTACTTTTTCTCATTTTAATAATCTCATTTACAGAAACAAAGTTAAATTACAATTTCTTATGTTACATTATTATAAACTGTTTTTATTTTTTTAAAAAATATAATAATGAATTCCAGTGGAATATTATTGCTAAATAAGGAATGTTTCGGCAAATTAAAACAAAGAAAATTCCTTGAATTTCTTTTTCAGGAGATCCGTAGGTTGATCACAATACATTTTGCAATATTTTTACTGGGAGTTTTAACACAATGAGAAAATAAATTTCATTAAAGTTTGATTGGATGAATTATTTCCATCTAAAATTAGTGGACACAGAAATATCAATTCGCAAAAAGAGGACCTTTCTCCTACAATTTTTTTATTTATATAAGATTGACAAAATAATTGAGGATTTTGTATCTGAGGAACGAAAGAAAGCATTAATATCAATATCAGTGTTAAAATTACATTTACTTTTTTGAGAAAACTCTGACCAAAAATCTTATATAATCTTTGGTTTTGTCTATATATTTTTGTTTAAGATGAATTTTTATGTAATTTATTTTATAGATATATTATGTCTATTATATTGTAAAAACAGCAGTTCTCACCTGAATATTTAATGCCATTTTTATGCCGTGTTTCATTTGCTATTACGGTGTCTTTATTATTAAGTCTTTCTGCAATCGGAGGAGGGAATAAGAATACAGATTTCTCCCGAAGGATTTTTTTTCGTACGTATCAAAGTATTTTTAAATATTTAATAAAAGTTGAAAAAATATCATGGGCACCATGTAAAAAATTTTTTTAAAAAAAGATCTATCATAAATAAAATAAAACTAGCAACTGAAATACATTAGTTTTGGTATTTTCTTTCGATACATATAATTTTTTTAAAAAAAAGTATTTAGGAGATTGAGTACAAACGGTATTTTAGACTTAAAATTGGAAAAATAATTTGAACTCCTCACTAACGTTCCTTTAACTCCTCCCATTCACGGAGAAATACATCTTAAACCCTCCTTTTACCATGTGATGAAATGTTACTTTTATTATCTGGTCTTCACCCCGTCTTCAAATTTCCCCCTCAGCATTATTTTCTTTCGGCTTTTTGTTTTTGTTTTGTTTTATTTTGTTTACCATCACAACTGTGGTCATCTGCAATTTCACAATCTACACTGGTTTCAGCGAATACTACCGCAATCCTGGAAAAAAAATAGTAAACTTTTGTAAAAGAATTTGAATTTTGCATATTTAGCTGTATTTTTGGACAGGCTAATTGACGATGATAGAATTTCAGAAGTAAAATGCAAAGCAAATATTACACCGGATTAGGCAATAAAAGTTTGTAAAAAAATTTCATTTTGGAAATTAAGTAAAGATGAAAAACAACCATAAATAAAAATCATAAATATTATTTTCAAGTGCAGGTCCATCTGCATATAACTAAAAAAAACTTTTATTTTCAAAGTGGACGGAGAACGGGCAGAAAACCGAAGAAAAAAATAATTCGTAAATCCAAAATGTTGACAATGAAAAAAAAATTAAGATTCTTTTAATTTGACTGTTTATTGACAAAATTCGTTGATCTCAGACATCTCAAATGAATGAAAATTCGGTTCATTTTGCGATTATAGAGGATCAAAAGAAAAACAAATGAATGAAAAAAAATGAGAAAGCACAATGCTTTCGTAGCTTTTTTTTTCTCTGGATATTTTTATAACTGTACTTTTTTACACACAGTTCATAAATCAATGCTATTTTGCCTGCATTCTTTTTTTGTAAAAATTTTATTTGATCTTGTGTTTATAAGATTTTGTACATACATTTATATTATTCATGTATCTTGCAATAAATAATGGTTAATTCTATTATCAGTTAAAAAGTAAGATTGTTTTTATAAGAAAAAACAATTAGGGCTAATAATTCACGTAAAGAAAGTAAGATATAAGAAAATTTATATATAGTTTTATTATTTACTAAAACGTGAATATTCTCATGTTTCTGAAAGAGTTTTCTTCAAAATCGTTGTTATCTATAGTCATAAAAGGATAAAAATGTATATATGTGTATATATATTACAATAGTTCACTAAGCAATATCGTTATTAAAAAACTAGTCACCTTTGGCAATCAGCTGGTTCAATAGTAGAAAATATATCTAAAGCTTTACATATTTTATATAACTTGGTTTCTGCATTACTTTTTCTGCAAAATATTTAGCTATCAAAACTTCAGTTTCTGATAGCTATATAATTTTGTCTTATTATTATGTAGGCATTAAACAGTTCTGTTCATTATATTACTTATTCCTTACTAATTTTCTGTCAAAGTGCATAAAATATATACGATAAATTAGAGTGGAAATGTTAAACTGTAATTAATATCAACGTTTTTTCTGGAAACCAAGTACATCTTTTTTTTTAAATATGAAAATTGAAAGCAATCGTCCAGTATTGAAATTGTATGTACATTGCAGAATAATTACTATCATTTGGGATCATGTTTTCGTAATGAGGTTTTGTGTCAACAAAAATCCGTAGGTGAAAAAAAACATTTTAAATTTTATTATCTTAATGAGCGTCCCGAAAAATCAGCTTTGAATAATGCGTTGCCATAGCATTTACAAAATTTCTGATTCAAAAAAATAAATTAATGACTACAGCCAATAAAAACTAGAATAATGTTATTTTGAGCACGTGATTATATGAAATGAAAAGAATGGAAATCTGATATTTTTTTAAGCAATAAAAGCGAGACAAAGTTTTTTGGATCGCTTGTAATACTAAAGTGGCTCATTCAATGAAACCATTAAAATGAATAAATATATAATTTAAATTGTTCGAGCGCGTGTTGCTTGGCAGTTCAAGAAATTATGTTCTGACACGATACATTGAAATATGCATACCAGATTTCATTCTAATCTTTTGTAGTTTTTATAATATCTTAAAGAATTATTCAACAGAAATTTCTCTGATTCTTCGTAAAATTCAATTTTTAATTTTACTTTAAAAATATTTAAGTGATGCAAATATAAATATTTTATATGACTTCAGTCAATAAATGTTCTTATATAAAATTATGAAGTTTACATATTACTCAGTCCTTTTGTCCTAAGGAATCCTATTCTGAAAAATACTCTAGATACTTCGAGTTTTAAATAAATAAATAAACTTTCTGTCTTCTGCGATCAAATCAATCAATTGTTACATATCAATATTAGATCAATCAATGATTTCGTAAAAATAGTCCAATCACCGTCGAGGAATCCTCGTAGCGGATCTTCTTTGAGACCGTCTATGAAGTGGTCTAAAGTCGTCAGCTTTGACAGAAGAACGATATTCAAAATTCATAAATTATTCAGTTTTAGTGAATGATTTAGTTGATTGGGAATGAAAATTTTTTCTTTAAAATATTGATGTCTCAAGAAAACTTTGGTATGCTTAAAAAAATTTGTGCTGTTAAATTTTCGGAAGTTTTAGCATTTTAAATTTTATAAATTTTTTAAAGTTTTAAATATTGTTATTTCTTTAATGTAATAAATTATTGGATGTATATAAGGCTCAATGTTAGTAAAATTAATTAATATTAGATTGGAATATTATATGTACTGCGTATAAATAATACTGATTCAGAAAGTTTTTGTATTAGTTGAAGTTTAAACACTTTCATTTTTCAAATTCCCATTTTAGTTCAAAATATTGAAATTTTACTTTTCAAGTTCCCATTTCAGTTGAGAGTATTGAAACGAGATGCATTGCACAAAATGCGGAATGGTATACGGATTTTAAAACAGTAGTAAATGTTAAAGGTCTCACAGAATTTGAAGTTAAATATACTCTTGTGAGTAAGCAATCAATAACAAGTTAAGTAAATTTTAGCAACCATAAATCTGAATTATAAAAATTAACTAAAACTAAGCTAGTCACTGCTTTTATGAAAACTTTTTCTTATATGACAAAGAAATAATGCTTTGTAATTTAACTAACTTTGCTTTGTAATTAATAACTATTTGTAAGCATTCGTGAAATAATATAATTTACAACTATTTGTTTATCAATTCCTGATGATATAGGATTAATTATAATTATAGGATTCATCATATTCCTACCAAATTATTTAATTGAATCTCACACAACTTTTTTTTAAACTTTAGTTATTTACAAATAAACAAAATTGCTTATAAGCTTTCAGAAATGCGGAACAACCTTGACTCATGATGAATGTTAGAAAGTGAAAGCTTTGCTGTTAATTTACTCTTTTTTTTCTTTTTCTTTTTCTTTTTTTGTGTGTGTTTAATGCTAGTGACCATATTAACCATATTATATTGAAACAAATTCATTAGAAATTAAATTCATTTTTAAAAAAAAATCTAACTTCTTTTTATTATTTTCATATTATTTTTTTATTTATAATTAAAAATATATTACAAATCTTAGATGAATTTTCAGCCTCAAATAATCCAGATTCTGACACAAAATAATGAATCTTGGCTAAGAAGATGAATGGTTTTACCTTCAAAATCTAATAAATAATTAAAATAAAATAAATTTATAAATAATTACCCTATTAATGGATTAAAAATTTTCAAAACCAGAAGGCATTCAATCTAATATGTGTATTTTACAATTTAATTCATTATTTTTCCTTTCAATTTATGTACATTGTATTAAGTTGGTTATATCCCACGTTTAGGACAGCGGAGGAATAGAATTCATCCTAACATTAATTGCAAAATAAATATATTTATCTTTTCTTTTTAATGTGGTACAAATGAGCCATTTAATTATAATTTAGGATATTCTCTTATTTCCGAAAATCAGGCAGAAATCTGGAGCATTCTGGCTACACAGAAACACCAGGCAATGTTGAAACCATTCTTTGGGAACACCAGGCACAAGTTGAAAAATTCAACTTAATTTTATTCATTTCCTTTCTCATTTACAAAAATTCAATATATTATTTAAATAAATGATTTATTTATAAAATTTTTTAAAAAATGGACAGTTTATTATTTGCTATTAGTATTAAAACTATTGAGATTAACAGATTGAAACCATTCTTTGGGAAAGAGTCTAGTCTTACATTTTCATAGACACGTAGATCTTCTCCATCCTCCTGGATTCAAAAATTAATAAACGTAATTATTGTTAAAAATAAAGTCGTGTCAAATAAAATTCTATAAATATTAAATTATTTAATTACTCCTTCTTAATTACAAGATTCTATGATATTAACAGAATTATGAAAAGCAATTAAATGCCCCAAACTCGAAATGCTTCAATAATTAATCAGTGGTGAATCCTACGCTCTAAGAGTCCTTATAACATTTCATTTGCCCTCAGTATGATTTTCTGTGTAACCAGAGAAAATCTAAAATATCTAGCTCAAAGTGTAACTTTTTCAAACAAGTTTTTTGGGGGTGGGGGTGGGGGTGATGTCTTCAAAAGCAGTGTCGGTTTTCGAAAATCATCTACAGCGAGAGAGGGCAAGTTTTATTGGGTGTAGTTTGGTGGGTCGAATGGCATTCTGAATGTGACACTCCCACATAGCAGTATCTCCTGGAGACCAGGAATTCTTTTCAGGTTGGATTTTATTCGGCTTGTCAATCAAACGTTTTAAGTTTCTTTTTAAGTTAGTCACCGCCCTATCGCTTCCAACGATAGGAGGCGCTTTCGTCGACATCGAGTTTCTTTCTCTGTATATGGCACCCTTAAGAACAAATAAAAATAATAAGAACATTATATTAATCCTCTTCCGTTTAATTGTGAACTTAAGAGACACCTAATATTTCCATTTTGTTATGTAATTGAAATATAAATTATTATTTCGAAATATTTCGTTGAGTGCAAATTGAATACATTCTGACTAAGCGTATTTGTAATTGGTGTTCGTATATATGCATTATGCTATAATATGCATTATGTTTTATAATATAATACGCATGTTTACTAAAACATATACTTCACTAACGCCCAGAGCAATCAGGGTCTAAAAAATTCAGAAATAAGAGTAATTGGACGATATACATCCGTCATTCCCATTGCTCTGAACATGGTGCTAAAAAATCTCATAAACACCTTCAGGATTTCACCGGGAAGAAATATTGCCAGTTTTTTTTTTAAATGGAGAATATCGTATGGTAAAATAAAGTTGCATGTTGGAGGTCACGATGGAAAAATACAGTTTATACAAGTGAAATTTTAAAAGGAACAGTTTTTAGCATGATTGCAGAAAACAGGAAACAGTTATTACATACATGAAAATGTAGCACATTATTCTTAAAATTTCATTTTTATTTTTGTCCTTTTCTGTAATTTAGAAAATTACGGGGCAATGTGCAGAAAATACCATTATTTTAAATCAAATGTCTTTGTATTTTAAACTATTAATGAGCCCAAATGTACAATCAATGGAACACTTTCTCTAAATGAGGGTCGTTCGTTACTTCCGTACGAAGTTGAAATCTTGGTGTGATTAGATAGAATAGAGGTGTTTTTTTCTTATTCTTATTCTTCTTATTATTAAAGGATCTAAACAAGAAATTCATTCAGATCTTTCGATAAAGTTGCAATTGTAGATTATATTAAGATATTAATTACCAAGATTTTTGAAAGCAGGATTAGAAATAATTTCATTTATTGATCGAACAATGTTTTCTAAAAGAATAAAAGGCTCTAAAAATGAAATCTAAGCTTACTACAACTATGGTGAAGCATCTTATTCTGTTAAACTGCTTATAAGTGGTTTTATATTTTTAAATTACTTACTTTTATTTTAATTAAATTAAAATTACTTACTTTTACTTTATTTTTATTATTTATTATTTCTAAAAAATATGAAGACGAATAGAGAAGGATAAAATTTTCAGATTTGTCACAGCAAGTGCTCGTAAAGTGCTGTTAAGTATTGGAAGCTTACATCTCTGTGTTGATTTAGAAAGGATCATTAAGTCAAAAAAACATGTCTATTAAAAACAGTTATTCGTAAGTAGAATCACGAACATTAATGTAAAATTCTCATTGAGGAATTTCCATGCACTAGAGAAATTTTTAAATCTTTTGAGCAGAAAATCAGAGAACTGTCAAAAATTATCTAATGTACAAAAAAAAGAATTTTTTTGTTCGTTTTCCTATGCGCGATCGTACCGTTTATCCGATTTCAAAGAAATTTGGTCAACTTATTGCTTGCTCTTGAACGAAGTTTACGGGCATAATACAGTTATTAAATCTGATATTTTAAAATTAATTTTTGTTTCACGCTGCCGTCATATATATATATATATATATATATATATATGTAATTATTATTATTCGTACTCTTTTTATCTCACCGGCAGGCACCTCGAAATGACGGTAAGATGCTTTTGGAATGGTAGCCACCTGGAAATTATACCAATAGGCATAGGTTAAGCTCCTCCCATCAATGACGGGACGTACGTCCTACGGTAATGGTTGTATCGTGGCTGGTGAGGTCCCTTAGGACTCAACTATAGTTCCCACCAGTGTTGCTGTTGCAGGTGGTATGATCATTTAGTTTTATGGTTTAAATACGAGTGCCTACGGACGTGTCGGAGAGTTTGGTATGGCTTATTCTTACTTCTTTTTGAACATTGTTCAGTTTCAATGAATGTATTCATCGTCAGTTAGAAAATAAATATCATTCTTTCTATCATTCCCGATTGTACAATATAGTTGTTTCGAATTATATTTCTAAAATTATTTCTTCTGCGGCTGCAACGAGTCGGGTACAAGCTAATATGAAATAAAATTTAGAAGCTTGGAATTTGGAATTTAGAATTTTGAAGTTGGAATAGTTTCAACAGTAAAAATTGTTACTGAACTAACATTTTACACCATTGCTTCAGTTAAAATATTACGCCCTAATATTAAGTACCTTACCTTGTGAATGCGTGTTGGGAAGAATCCAGATACATATGGATGACAAAAGCTTTTGTTTACCATCGATTATATTCTTACCATACTGTTGTGTAATCATGTCAGATAGTCATGCGATTCCCTGCTTTTACAGCCATAATCCAACTAAAGAACTGTAGATCTTATGAGCTTCTTAAGGTGTAGGCGACGGATTGCATTAACGTCTATCCCCTGATGTGCCATTTAAACACACTTATTACATTGCAAAAAAGATTGAGCATGTTCCTAAATATACCCTTAGAATTTTGCTTAATATTTACCTTAGACTATTTGATTTACTTGTTAATAAATTGGAAATAAAAATTCGTTATGTGGGAAATTGGAATAAAAGTTAGTTTCAGGAGCTTAATAAATTATTTCAAATATTCGTGGCGTTCTAAACATAATTTTGTAAATTGTAATTATGGTGTTAAATAAATTTTCTCATATAAGGTATTATCATATGGTATGAAATATTACTTCAAAGCTGCTTTAAATTTCCTCTGAAAATAATGCACAAAAAGGAAAAGAAGGATAAAAAATTTGCTGAAAATTAATTAATAATAATTAAATTTTAGTTAAGAACAAAGATTATACCGTACGGTAAGAGAGCAGCGAAACAAATATAAGGGAATTAAAGTAAATCCTCCATAATTATCTGCTTTTAAAATTTGTCCTGAATTTGACTTCGAAGCATTAAATTCTAAACATGCCCCGATATTTTATGATTAGCTTTGCTTAAAACTGAAGAAAACTTTCATAGTAAGCTCTGAAAAAGATATTTATTAAATATTCATTACTTCCAGTTTTAAATCTTCTCAAGCACATTTGAAGTTTATATGTGAAGCAGTAATCTTTATCTTTATCTTTATCTTTATCTTTACTTATAATAAAGTACGATGTGTGTGTGTATGTGTGTGTGTGTTGGCGCTGTACAGGCCAGACCGTTCGACCTACAGCTACCAAATTTGGTATATGTATACCTTGGGTGCCGGGAATACGCACCTCGGAGTCCTTTTTTGAATTTTTAATTAAAATTTTAATTAATTAAAAAATAAGCCAAATTTTAACGTTTTTTCGACATAAATTCTAAAAATATTACAGCACAAAATTGATTTTTTTTGCATCACTTTAAAGCTCAAAAAATTAGCTTTTCGATGATACTAATATTTTGACCTACGAAGTAAAACTATATTTTTAATGAATTTTTAAGCATTTAATTTAATCGTTTTTTTTCAACAATTTATTTTACAAAAATAAATAAATAAATAAAATTTTATCCTCTCGAGGATCTCAAAAAAAATCAGCTCTTAATAAAATGTTGCCATCACATTTTCAGAAGTTCTGATTTTTAAAAAAAGTTAATTGCTACCAAAAATAAAACACAAAAATACAATTTTCATCACGTGATTTTATTAAATGAAATTAATAGAAAATGTGGTATTTTTAAAACAATAAATGCAAGAGAAAATTTTTCTTTATAGTTTGCAATATCAAAATTAACAATTCCGTTAAAGAATTAAAGTAAATAAAAATACAAAATAAAAATAGATTACAAAAGGGCAACAGTTAAAACTGAAAAAGAATTTTTAGAAAAGCATCAAACGATAATCTTTTGAGAGCGAGATTAATTATTTAAAAACAAGAAATCTTAAACGAACTTTGAAAATGACGCTATTTCAAAGAAATTGGTAAGCAATTGATAATCAGTAGTAGTAAAATATTTTTGCACTCTTTTTTAAAAATTTTTAAAACAATAAGACATGTTTTGAATTGTTACTTTTACTTATGTGAAGAAGATATTTTGTGCGAATAAAAGAATTCGCCTTCGTGATTGTAATTTATCTCCGCATTTTGATGAATCATGCGAAATAAAAACGCATCTTCTTTCAACGAAGTAACGTAATATTAAAGCTATACTGGTAAAATTAGGTCAGCTATTTGAAAATGCATCTACTTTCAAACAAGCATACGTAATAATGAACAATGTAAAATTTGGTAAAAGCATATAAAACTATTTTTACCCGCATATTTCGGAGACATCAAAACTTTCTACCAAAACAATATCATGTTCTCAAATGAGAAAAAATAAAACAACTATCATCCCAAATTAAACATGTAAAAATGTCATTTTCGGCACTTGTCTGTATAAAATGAAACAAATATGAAACATGATATTTTTGGAAAATAAATGCATGGAAACGTTTTCTATGATATTTTACTATGCATATATAACTAATCCAATTAAACAATTTTATTTAAGGCAAATATGGCTTAACATCTACAAGGTATCTTCTGTTATCGGAGCCTAACATCTAATTTCTTAATTTTTTGGGGAGGGACACACTCTCTTATCAAATGGTCTAAGTGAAATATATAATTAGTAGCTTGAGAGAAAAAATACTGATGAATTAAATTTTTACATACATCATCTGCTCTGTGAATCATATTTAACAAAATATTCATATTTGTCCTTAAATAAAAAAAGTGGCATTCCAATCAACTAAATCAATCATCGAAGCTGATCGATCTATGAAAATTTCAACATAACTATTTGATATAAACTGGCGATGTTAGATCACTTTATCAAGATATCAAAGAAGCCAATCAGAGTTACCCTTGAATGATTGGTCTAGATTATGAAAATGATGATTGTTCTAAACTTTCAATATTCAGAACTGAATAAATCAGCCAAATTTGAAGAAGATAGAAATGCTTATTTATTTATTTAGAAGTTGAAATATTAAGAATATTTTCCAAATATGAATCTATAAGACCAAAGAAATTTAAACCAAAATATTTTGAAATATATTTATAAACCTAAAAATATTATTGAGAGCATTTATATACATCTAAAAATAAAATTAAAAACTGAAAGTTTCAATTAACCTGTGACATTTTTGCTGAATAATTCCTAGAGATCTTATAAATTATGAAAAAAAATTATAAGGTTTTAATTTCTGTATTGAACCTAAAGCTTCAATGTCGGACTATTCTGCTTTCAGTTCTTAGTTTTATTTAAAGACATGCTTAGATTGAGTAAAGAGGTCTTTATATTAATTGAAGTTTCATCATTTTCAATTTAATTTACAAGTGAATTTTACGTGCACTGATAGAAAATCAGAGAGAGATGCGGACTTCAAAGATAGGACTGCTTAAGGCCTACATATAAGTGAATTATATAATAAGTGATATATATAATAAGTGAATTATATAATAAGTATAAGTGAATTATATAACTATCGAAATTTGAAGCTTAAAAATATTTTGCTAAAAAACTTATTATGAGACCAAGTTATATAAAAAATGATTTAAGCCTTTAGTCGGCATTAATATTGGTGAACCGACTGGTCGCCAAAGGCAGCTAGTAAATGTATAAAATATTTACAATAATACGAACATTCTTGTGCAAGCCACAGCTGAAACTCTATTTAATATCAGCATTAAACATTGAACAAATATCTGTTATAATTTTTTGAACTGTCTTACTGTTAGATTCAGTTCAAATTGTTGTTTTATTCATTAAATACTGAATGTTATTGAAGGTTTTATTCATCACTTATGCAAGACAACGCGTATTTTCGATCTCAAGATGAAGAGCGCCGAATGAAACTATTTAACCTAAGTCAACAGGAACTACCAAAATGACAGTTATGCATGATATTTCCATTAACTAGGGAAATTCACTGCTGTTTTCCTTTATTTACCAGAGCTATCTGCAGAAGAAAAAAAGTTTGCTTAGTTGAGATATTTCACGAAAATCTCAATGTTTGCACCATCTTCTTTTAAATATTGCCTACTTTAGATTCTTCTTGAATTAAACGGCTCTCATCTTCCGCTTAGTTAAACATGCATTAAGCATGTCGTTAGTCGAATACTAAATCAAGTCTTATAGATTAAATGCCTTTTTATTATGCCTCTGAAGCTATTACCCTCTGTTGTTAACTGGGACTCCGTAACTGGGGAAATTATTATTTCATTACTTCATTTTAATTATTTCAATTTCATTAGACGAAATTATTATCATTTCCATTCACAAGAGACATAACTCTGTTGTTGCTTTTCCTTCATTTGCTAAAGCCTGCATAAGAAAAAATTACTTATTTGGTATATTTCATGGAAATTTTAATGTTTGCACTTTCTTCTTTTAAATATTACATACCTTAGAATCTGCTTGAAGTAAATGACTCTCATTTTAAACATGCATTACGTGTAGCGTTAGACGAATATTAAATCAAGTCAGATAGATTAAATTGCTTTTTTAATCCTCAGAAGCTATTAACATCTGTTGCTGACAGACGTAATAATCACGTACACTTGTTTCTAATACCGTAATTAAAATCTAAGAAAAGAATTCCCCTTACATTTTTGATCATTCAACGTAGATGATGCCCTGGAGAATTCGGAGGTCTTTTACGTTAACTTAGAGAAATCATAGTTTTTGCTTATTGGAGTTTTTTAACGTTTTATAGAAATATTTAGAAGCATTTTTTTCTATGAAGTAATATATTTTGAAGCTATTTACGTATGAAAGAGATACGTTAATTCAGGGGTTTACTGAAAATAATAAACTCCCGATATTGTGGCTTAACTTATATTTTTTTTAGGAATTATTGAAAAAATCCATTTTGTTGGGATATATCATTGACAATAAATAATTGTAAATAAGTTACTTTCATTTTAGCAGTCATATATTTGGTGTGGTGTTTATTTTCTCTTACCTGTTGATTTTCATTGAATCATTTTATATATCATTCATAAATTATTTTTATTCCATTATTATTTCGTTTTGGTCTAAATATAATTTATATTATAGAAAAATTACGCCATTTAGAATATCATGACATTATATAATTAATCTTGTATTAGTTATAATATAGGAAACAAAAGTACTAGAAACATTCACTAATGGTGAATTATTGTTTATTAAAATTTTACAATCTGATTTCGAAAATAACCTCAGATTTCCTCTTCTACTTTATGAGATGTATGATTTAGACTACTTTTTGTATAATGTGAAATTACAAAAAAAATGAATATAACAAAAATATGTTCATTTATTTACCAAAATGGTATACCTCTAATTAGATGGATAGAAATGAAAATTTCTCAGCTAGCAGTAAAAAAAATATACAAATCTTCTAAATCTTTGAAATTCTTTAATTAATTAATTTAATTAATTAATTATTTTCTTTTAGTATGAAAAAAAAATATTTAATAAATCTCAAGCTTTCAGGCACTTCCTTAAAGAGCAGCTTTATTGTAACTATTGCCTCGCATTTTATGAAAAATTAGTTACAAAATTAGGTGACTAAAACTAAATAGTATTTATTTAACAAAATGAAAAATAAAGCAGTTTAAAATTAAATACAGCAAAACAACTTTCTGCTTTATGATAATTAAAATTGCAACGAATGCACCGCACCTTTTTATTTATTATAAAATCGCGAAATTTAGGTTGAAATAACAGAAATAAATAATAATTTATACTTCTTTTGTCTTTCTTATAAAGAAATATATTAAAAACGTTTTCTTTTTGCATTTTTAAAATACTGAACTTAAAAAAATCAAATTAACATTCACAGTTGAAATAACTATAAATCTTTCATATTTGATACTAAATTTAAGATGGATAAAAGACGACCTTCATAATAAACACAAAACGGCTGCTTCAACTGCCCGGAGGCATTCGGATTCATTGAATGACTAAAACTCAGCGATAGTATAGGCAGGCACTATAATTAAGTCCAGTGAGTCAACACCGCCCACGATAGACTCACACCGCCGCTTAATAGAGCGTTCCATCATTGGTGGGAGGTAAAGCCCACCCATATGCTGGAAAATTTTCATCCTCATTCCTTCTAATATCCACCAGGGAGAATACATTCGATGTACATATGGCGATACAGCAATATTTTTCAGAAAACTGATATGATCTTTAGGATACTCAGGAGGAAAACACAAATTAAGCATCTTAAACTGTTTCCACTTATAAATACTTACAAAATGAACTACGACATTTTTTTTCTTGCGTTTCAAAAATACAAATTTATTTATAATTCACAAAATTTCAAATTACATATACCTAAGAAAAACATTTCCTTTTCGGAAATTTATATGAGTACAATAAAGTTACTTTTAAATAGTGGTAATAGTGCATGTTCAAAAAAGGCTACATCTCTTTTTAAATATCCCTCAGCGTTTGAACACACATTAAATTTATAATTCTGAATTCCACTTTTCTCTCCCAATAGTGGCACATACTTCCTTTTAAAGATTTTCCTACAATATAGTACAATTTCGTTATCTGTAGATATTTATTTTGGCCCAATTTAAATGTTTTCAATAGACAGCTAGGGTACGACCTTCTAGTAAAAAGTAAACACTAATTAGCTTTGCTCAGTGAAGAAACTGTACTTGAAAAGGTTGAAAATAGAGCCATAATACATAAATAATAAAATTTGCATTATGAAGTTGGTTGTCAAATTCTTTCTTATTCATAACTGCTGCTAATTCTGGAATGCAGTAAATTTGCATCATTTCTTATATTAATGGAAGTAAGTAACTTCAATCGGAATATTTCAATTGATAGAAAAATACATTCGACAATTTTTGCTGAAAATACTATATTCCTCAAAAGATATTTGATGTTTTCCCATCTTATTCTATTTACATGAAAGATATTCTCATTCATAATGCGCTTTTATATTTCCTACGACCAGCGATATTTTTAACAAGAAGAAAATTTAAGAGAAATTTGATAGCAATATTAAATTAAGTAAAAATTCTAGTTCAGGGGATTTTTTGTTTGTTTTTCTGCTTATTTTCAGCAATAAAAAGAAATTATTATATTTTTAACAATAAAAAGAAAATTTCAGAGAAAATTTGATAGTCTTTTCAATATTGAATTATATAAAAATTCCAGTTCGGGCATTTCTTATTTTTCTGCTTATATGTCTATTTTTTATCCTTATGTCTACTGCACAGAAGCACAAAAGTGCTTGAAATAATTCATTTATTATGTTTCATACATATCTTTTATTAATTATAACAATTTAATGACACACACACACACACACATATATATATATATATTTCAAGACAATATAAGCAATTTCATCTGTTATCAAGTTTTTATGCCTCAATTTCTGGAGTTCAAAACCGACGCCAGATGTCGCCTATGTTGTAAATTCTATATATATATATATGGTGATTTGTTCAATAAAGAAAACATACAGTCCACGAGTGAGTTCCTTGTCATGTGGCCTGTGCGGCCGGAGGGGAGTAAGCGATCAGTCGAAATTGTGGTTTCAACACAAGCTATGTATGCGTCAAGAAATGTGTACCTCGTGTGCGGATTCACTATTTGATAATGGTGAGTAAATTAGTGGTTACCTGCAAGATTAAGATTGTATTGGTTGGTATCGTGTGTGAAATTGTGTTGTTGAATTTGCTCATTGTTCATTGCTTATTCTGAATTGCTGGATTGATTGATTTGGTCGGTGTGTTGTGTTGGATTTGGATGCGAACTTTTATGTGATATTATTTTAATCTGCTGGGTTTTAGACATTCTGAGTGGTGTGGTGCGAAGTTTTAATTAGAAATGGTTCAATCTAGTTATTGTGTTATTTTGGATTGGGTTCGAATTTTGTTGTAAAGATGTTTTAGTCTATACTATTGTAAGGTTTTGAATTGGGTTCAGATTTTAGTGTAAAGTTATTTAATATAGTTGTATTGTGGGGTTTAATCTTGTGAATAGCATAGGTTGGCGTATGCAGTGAGATGACGTTAAAGCTCAATATTAAAAAGGATGAGCTAATGGCTCTAGTGGAGGAAATGGGTTTGGAAATTCAAGCCAGAGCAAGGGTTGTGGGTTTGAAAAATTTGAGTGAATCTAGCGATTTGTATAGGGACGATGTTGAATTTGTGCGTAGCCTTATTAATAATATTCTGGAAGAAAAGGAGAGAGAGGAAAGGAAGCGACAGGGTGAAGTTGGCCCGGATGGAAAAACAGCTGGAAATTGTTAATACAACCAAGTTGCAATGCATTGCGAATGACAAATCACTAACGGAAATTGGAGAATCCAGTTCCCTGGCCGATAATTTAGAAAGTTTGATTAGAAGTGTTAAAACCTTAACAATTCCTGTTCTGGTTAGATCCGAATAGTTTAATTTGTTTTTCCATTTTTTGGAAAAGGCATTTCAAAATAAATCTGTACCAAAGGAATTAAAGGCAGAGATTCTATTAAATATTTTGGGAGAAAAAATAACTTGTTAAGTTATGTTAATCAAGAGGATTTGTGCGATTACGGAAAGATTAAGGAATTGGTACTAAAGAAGTTTGAACCCCCCCCCTCAAGAATGCTTTAGTGACTTTAAAAGGGCTCAAAAGTTACTGTCTGAGAACTATGTTCAATTTGCTTCTCATCTGAGTGCGTCATTTGATTATTATTGCCAATTGTGCAAGGTTACTGATTTCGGAGCTCTCTGTGATTTTATTATTTCCGATAGAATTTATGAGACTCTTGATCGTGAATTAAAGACCCATATTGGAATTAAGCAGGTTGAGAGTTTCTTTAAGTTTTAACAGCTCGGGCGGGAATGTGATATTTACTTGTCTTCTAGAGGTAGGAAACCAAATGAATTGGCCAGCAGGAATGCGGTGGGTGAAGTAAAAAATAGATGGCAGAGACCCCCAAATTTGCGGACAGATAAAAATATGACCAAGATCTTTTTGTCAGAGACTAAAAATACTAATTGTGTTCTCTGCAAGAAGTTATCGCACCCTCTTTCTGTATGCTCGCAATTTAAACGGTTTTCAGATTAGACAGAGCCGAAGTAATAAAGCAAAATCATCTTTGTTTTCGCTGTTTCTTGCCTCATAAACTTAGTGAATGTCAAAATGTTGCTTTTGTCTTAAACCTCGTCATATAATGATTCACTTCCCGCGGCAGGATTCTAACAATCTCTCGCCTCGAGTGAAACTGGATGCACCTTCTGTCAATCCAAAGCAGAGCATGGAGACTTCGGAGGTCGGATCGCAATCTCAATTTGTGGCAACTGGCCTTGAAAGAGGTAGGACAAGAAACGGGATTTTGAGTATTATTTGTGCTCTTATTAATATTAAATTCTCACACTGGGTTGAGGTTAGGTGTCTATTGGATGTTGGTTTCCAGTCTTGTTTATGTACTAGGGCATGTGCTGAGAGGTTGTAACTTAAAATGAAGAAAATAAACACTATGGTTTCTTGTGTTAATGATGCGAGGATGGTCGTAAAGAATTGTGTTAGGACTTCAGTGGCAAATGAGGATAAAATCTAGGAGAAGGAGTCATCAATGCTAGATGTCAATAAAATTACTGATATAATCCCAAGTAAAGTTATTAATGTTGATGTAAATGTCGCAGAGCTTGTGTCTTTGGCTGATCCTGATTTCAATGTTCCGAACAAAATTGACATGTTGCTTGGCGCCTAGGTATTCTATGAGTTGTTTAGGCCGGAGCAGATATAGGTAAAGAATTCTCATTTACTACTTCAGAACAATGTGTTTGCGGGAGTTTAGTGGGAGTGTGGAGCAAGGTGAGGAGAATCGTGTTCATTGTGGGTTGGTTCTCGACGACGACTTAAATAGGACCCTGAGACAGTTTTGTGAAATCGAGAATGTTGAGGCGGAATGTAATGGAAATGCAGAGTCTTACTTGTGTGAGGAGAATTTTATGCTTACCCACAAGAGAGAAGGGGATAGTAGATAAATAGTATCATTGGCCTTGAATCGGGATCCTTCATGCTTGGGGGAATTCTAGAAATGAGGCTGTTGCGCAGCTTGATTCGTTTTGAAGCTTTTCGAAAGGGATAAGGAGTATTTGTCATTGTATTCAGAATTCTTGAGTCGTTGAGTTGAGTCACCTACTCAAACTACATACCACATCATTGCATTCTGGCCCAGATAAAAGGACAACTAAGCCGAGAGTAGTTTTTAATGCATCATCTCCGACCACAACAGGCATAAGTCTTAATGACATACTCATGAAGGGAGATGTCGTGGAAAATGTTTTTGATGCTATTACCCGATTAAGGAGACATAAATTCGCCTTTTCTGCCGATATACAAAAAATGTACAGGCAGATTCTTATCACACCGTATCAAAGAAACCTCCAGCGTATCGTGTGGAAGGTTGGACCCCATGCAGATGTCGCAACTTATCACTTAAAGACTAACCTATGGAACGTCCAGCGCTCCTTTTCTTGCCATAAGGACCTTGCAGCCGCTGGCTCAGGATGAAAGGTCGAAATTTCCTTTGGCCTTTGAGGCTTTGCTCTACGATACCTTATGGAGCTATTACCTATAGAACTATTGTTTACCTGAAGTGCCTTGATCAAAGTAGCAGTGCAAAGGTAACCATTCTCGCCAGCAAATCGCGTGTTGCACCAATAAGAGTTGTTTCTATTCCACGACTGGAGCTCTGTGCATGTGTTCTGATGGCACGGCTTGTAAAGAAATTAAGATCTTGCATAAAGCTGGAGATAAATGAAGTTGTGCTCTACAGCGACTCAATAATCGCCTTAGCATGGTTAAAAACGCCGGCAAATCAATTAAAGAACTTTATAGCTAATCGCATCTCAAAGATTCAGAGACTGATGGATGGATGTATTTGGAATAATGTGCCAACTCTTCTAAAGCCGGCAGATCTTATTTCACGTGGGCTTAGCCCTCGTGATGTCTTGAAATCAGAATTATGGTGGAATGGCCGACCATTTCTAGAGCACGGTAAGTTGTCGAGTGTACAGTAAGGCTCAAGTCCGCTAAACGATCATGAGTATTCTAGTGAATTAAAACCTAATGTAGTGTCTGCAATGCCTGTGTCTAATATGTGCATTTTAGCAAATAATAAACAATCTCTTGTATTTGATTTATTATGTATAAGTAATTATGTAAAACTTCTTCGTATATTTTGCTCTGTATTAAGATTTGTGATGAATGTGAGAACATCTGTAAAGTCTGGCCCTCTTTGTGCATCGGAGATAAATCGGGCAGAAACCAAGTTGATTCGGATGGTCCAGAGTGAAGTATTTTCGACTGAGATTCGAAACGTCCAATGCAATGAGGGTGTTTTGCCTAATAGTAAACTCAAAAATTTAGATCTTTCTTGAAAATGATTGAATATTGAGAGTGGGTGGACGTTTGGGTAATTCAGATTCGCCATATGTTGGTAAATATCCAGCGGTTTTGCCCGATAATCATAAATGGACGGATCTATTAATTGCTAATTTTCATAGGCAAAATCTTCATCTTGGAGACTCTTCCCTTCAGCATTTCGCAAGACAGAAATTTTGGCCCCTGCATGGTCGCTCTTTGTGTAGAAAAATAACACGGGAATGTGTGGTTTGTATGAAAGCCAAACCAATCTCCACTTTGCAAATTATGGGTAATTTGCCTCGTGATAGTCCTGATTATCCCTTTAATTGCTCTGGTGTAGATTTTTGTAGCCCATTTATGATCAGATATCGTGGTCAGAGAAGCGGTATATTGCATAAGGTCTATGTTTTCATATTTGTTTTGTGACCAAGGCTATTCATATCGAAACTGTATGCGACTTAACATCAAAAGTATTTATTGCAGCTCTAAGAGATTTTTTGGTCGTCGAGGTAAGTACGCAAAATTGTACTCGGATAATGGTAAGAACTTTGTTGGCGCGAATAAAGAGATTGAGAAACTTCTTAAATTAGTTAGAAGGCCAGATGATAAACTTCAGAGTTTTTTTGTCCACAGAAGGAGTTGAATGGAAGTTCATTCCTCCTAGAGATCCTTCCTTTTTTGCCTATGGGAAGCTGATGTAAAATCTGTAAAGTATCATGTTAAAGTCGTGGGCAGGTGTAATTTAATCTAAGAGGAATTTCTAACCGTCTGCATCTAAATAGAGGGAATTTTAAATTCCAGGCCCTGATGTCCTTAAACTATCAACATTGATGATTTAGATGTCCTAACACTCGCACATTTTTTTAATAGGCAGGCCAATGAATTCCATAATTGAACCAAGTTTGATTGATTTTAAGGAGAGCACCCTTAAAAGATGGCAACGAGTAACCAGACTAGTACAGATCATCTGGAATAAGTGACATCGTTGTTACATAAATGGATTGCAGCAGCGCTATAAATGGCAATTTAGGAAGAAAAACGTAAAGTTGGGCGATATGGTTCTTCTCATTGAATACGATATGCCTCCCTTTAAATGGCCCTTAGGCAGAATTACAGAGTTTTGTAGTGGTAGTGATGATCTAATTAGAGCCGTGAAGACTGAGAGAGGTGAATATAAGCGTGCCACATCTCGTGTGTCTTTTGCCTGTGTCAGTTTAAAATATTAATTTAATTTTGTTAAGCGTGTCTTCAATGTAGAGTGGTTTATGATTGAATTGACACATTAAACATGTACATATGAAGTTTTTGTTACCATATTTGTAAATTTTTGAGTTTTTTAAATTTATTGTTTGGTTGTGAATTGCTGAATGTAAAACATGTCAACGGGGGGGAGCATGTTTACGCCCCAATTTCTGGAGTTCAAAACCGACGCCAGATGGCGCCTATGTTGTAAATTCTGTAATATATAATATGGTGATTTGTTCAATAAAGAAAATATACAGTCCACGAGTGAGTTACTTGTCATGTGCTATCATATAGATTGTTTATAAAGTCAAATTTTAGTAGGTCTCAAAAGTTGTGCTTTTTCATTCTAATGAATTGAAAAATTTTGAAAAAAGTTATGGCTTTGATCTTTAAACATCCTAAAATCTTTGGTAAATGACGAAAAGTAAAAATGTATTTTTTCACCTAAAAATTATGCAGATCTTATATACTTTAGTTTTTAATAAAGCGTCAGTTCTGCACGATTGAGTGAAAAGTTACAGTAAATGATCAAATTATGCCATTCCTGAGTAATAGTATACAGTAAATGATCAAATTATTATGCCATTCCTCAATATAATGTTTGATCAATTTTTGTTCTTAATACTGCATGGATTCATATTGGAACGGATTCTAGAAAATGTTGGTAGGTGCTATGAGGAATTTGAGACTATATCCAATTAACTACACCCTCTAGTTCCTTAAGATTTGTTGATTCTGGATCTATTTACCTGGTAGCTTGCTCGGTATCATCCCGAAAATTCTCAATTATATTGAAATCTGGTAATTGTGCAGACCAACCCAGCCAGGCAAAGTCTCTATCATGCTATGGAGCAATACTATCTGTGTAGAGTGTGAGCTTTATGGCGGGGAGCATTATCCTGCTAGAAGAATCTATCTTTGGCAGGGTGCGCCATTAACATAATATGATGTACTTGATCTGTAATAACATTTAAATGACCTCCGACATGCAAAATTTGCATTCATAGTGTAACGACTTGACCACTGACGGGTCAAATGAAATGGTAGCGTGTGATACACAAAGGGTTTATTTACAGCTTTACACAGAAAAACACGTCATCTAGGTTAGATACAGGAAATATTTACAATGGATTGACTGTTCGACAACTATGCCGGGAATTTACAAGCTGTCTGCGTATTCGGCTACTGCCTGTAGCTCCAGAGATCTACGGATTACTTCCGGTAGATCTTTCTAACAAACTCGAGATCGAGAGGTATCTCTTCCACTTCAGCACTCCTCACATCTCGTCTCGTCCACCGGATCAGCTTGTCTCCTCTTCTCTCCTTCTCTCTTCCCTTTTTAGCGGGCTCGAAGCTCCACCTCTCAGGCTGATATTGGCGCACTGGAGATGCCGGTTGTCCAATCATTTTACCCGCACTCGCACCACCATGTCATGGGAAGATTTCTGAGACATCCACCCCTTATCAGCACCGTCACCCGCTGTTCACACCTGCGTTCTTCCTTCAATGGGTTGTAAACAGCATCTGCTGTTCGTTATCAGAACCCTTCCCAGCTGGATGGTCCATAGACGAAATAGTCCCGTCTGGTATTTCGGCATGGTTTACTGCTTTAATGAGCCGAAAACATGTGTGATCCCTTATCTGTCTATCTCAAATTCTAAGAACGGGAGAAACACAATGGGATGAATAGCCTCACCGCTGGAGAGGAATATCATTGTTCGATCATGTGTCTCTTCCAGCAGGAGACAAAGTGGCGACTTCCTTACAATAGGACCCATATAATTCCAAGTAAACCTCCCCCAAACAAAATGTTACCTCAACCAGCTTAAAGTATAGTGGCAATGCAGTTTTGAGTTCATGCTTTCGTGCTGTTCTCTTCTACCCCAGCTATATTCGTGGTGCAATTAAAAATATGATTTATCGAACCACATAACCCTTTTCTAGACATCCACAGTCCAATTCTTGTGCTCCTTTACAAACTGGAGACATCTGCTGTTGTTTAAGGCAGGCTTTAGAAAATTTCGAACAGGTCGTTAACTTACATACAAAAAAAACCCCTGCTACTCTAGAACACTTTACTAGTGCAGCCGTTTCGCTGAAACAGGTTTTAACGCTTAGAGCGCCACCAATAATTCCAATTCCAAATTAAGATGATAATCACACGTTTTGTACATTTTTTGGTAGGTAACACAGAGAACTTGATACTAGTTCATTTGAATGTTTCTAAGATTTTAAATAAAACAGGAACAGTATATAAAATACATCAATGAAAATTAAAAATATATATAAAAAGAAAAGAGTGCATTCGAATAATAGTTTTCTTATAATAATTTTTAAAATATATTAATTTTTTTTTCTCTGAAGCTACATAAAAAATAAGATTATTATACTATAAAAAGTTGATTCATCAGCTTAAATATCAGGAAATTTTAATTTCAATTGAGAATTTATAGAGGGAGACGTTATGGTCACTGATTGTTTCAGATCTAATTAACAACTTTGTTACTTTCGTAGTAACTTATTCCATATAGAGGAAAATTAATTTTAGGAATTCTGCTCTAAAGTTTATTCCTACAGCTTTATAAATTACTCTCCAAACAAGAAAACCAATTGAACGTCATTCACAAATTAGACTAGGATGTATTTTGTGACAGTTCATGCATTTAAGCGATGTCTGATCTTTTAATATCAGAAGAATACTTGGTATGTCGTTATTTTTGAGATCTAATCTTGCAACATCATATTCATGAAATCTTTGTCTTTTTAGCTGGTGTCTTAAAATTGTGGGGTGGAAAAACTCTAATGAGAAACGCTAATGATCTTTTATGAGAAATTCTAGGAATTCACTTGAATTTATTTATAATAAAAGTAAATTTACTTCTTATTACAAGAAGGATCGAAAGTCAACAAGTAAGAGAAAAATAAATAATATAATTTTGTTATATCTATATAAATGTAGGTATTGCAAAAAATATTAATAAGCTAAGCAATTTTCATTCCAATTGTTTGGTAAGAGGTTAAAAAATGAATTAAAAAGGGGATAAAGACAATGAAACTATTTTTTTAAATGTTTGGAATATTAGTTCAGATACCATTAAAAACAAGAAACTGCACGACTATTTTTGTTGCAATTTATTATGCTTATTTTAATCTTAATTAACTAATAATTTGTAAATTTCATTCATGTAATCCGTTAAAGATGAAATATTTTTGTAGTTATTCGATTAGAGCAAAATTGTTTCAAACTTTTTAAAAATTATAATACCTATTAATTCCTTTTGCTGAATTTACGCACATTTATAAATATAAATAATACACTGCTCAAAAAAATTAAGGGTTGTTGTTGAGTTCAGCATGAAGCAATTATATATACGACAACTTTCTTAACAAAACTGAAAAAGAAGACGTTCAAAAGTGAATTTATAATATTTTCAAAGTTGGTAATATGCAAATTTTTTGTGTTTTAAATAACTATGCATTTTAGATTAAGAAAGAACATCGACCTGCGGCATTTTTTCGGTACGAGGAGATTAAAACCAATTGGTATGTGTTGAATTTTTTGTAGAGTGAATGCATCATGCATTTAGATGAATTGATATGTTGGAGGGCTATCTGTGAGTTAGAGGGAACCAAGCACAATCAATTGTAGCTCAAGCATTAGGAGTTTCTCAGAGTGTTATTTCCAGACTATGATTTTGGAAACTGGAAGTTTTCACCAAATACTAGGACAAAGTCGTATGCAGATAACACAATATGCTGATAAATATGCAATTTTACGATATATAATGTAGATAGATATGCAACTTTTTAATGTAACTTTAACGGCCAGAAAAAAATACACATTTAATATTACTTTATTGCAACAACACATTTAGAGCACTACAGTACCAAAGTTTCGACTTAACCTATTCGAAACTGACTCGGGAATATGAGTCAGTATGCTCGGAGCCCTATGGTTTCTGCCTCGCTAACAGTGGTCCAACGTGCTGGTAGCAGAAGTTGGGTTCACGGATATCTCAGAGGGGGAGTAATGGATGGTGCAAAGTATCTACTCTTCACGGATGAGTTCCGTTTTAGTATGCAACCCGACAATAAGCGGATTCTATGGAGAGAATTTGGAATTCGGTAAAAATCCTTCATTCGTGCATGAAAGCATCAGATTTGATGGAGGAGGCATAATGATCTGGGCCGGTATTTGCATCACCTGCCCATCTAAACGCACCCCATCGAAACGTACATAATCAAAAATAGAGCACATGCAGCTCAGCGATATAGGAATGGGAACCTCAGACCTGTTGTTTCCCTTTACGCTGCCGCAATTGGGGGTGAATTCAGCTTCGTGGATGATAGCGTGGGCCACGCCGGGCTCAGCTGGTGGGAAATTTCCTTTGTGACGAAGGAATTCTTCGATTGGATGGACAAGCATTTTCCCGAGTTATGAACACAAATGGGACATATGGGGAGAAGGGTATTAGTCACTTATTACCTAAAGAAACAATATAGTAGCTGGAAAGTTGTCGCCAATATGAGTGTCATAGTACATTATTGATAACCTCGTTGAATAGATGCATCGTAGATGGGTGACAATGCTTTTGTTCAAAGGAAACCATACACCTTAAAACTCATTTCTATCCAAAAAATGACTTTTCTTTGTTTGTTTAATGTTTTTGTTTGCTTAAAAATGAACAATTCTTGCATTGTTTTAAAATTAACGCTAAATATCATAACTATAATTTAGTTATTCCTTCTTGAATGTCCCTTTCCCTTTTCTCAAACAACATCTATACATTGTCCCGAAAACTCATGATCTGTGGTTTATGCCCAAAATCATAATAGCCGCAAATAGTTTTGAACCAATATACTGAACCATTACCCATATACTATAATTTTGAGTATTCATGTAAAGATGTTTTGCTCAGTATTATTATTATTACCTTTGCTTTCTTTTTCTCTTTCCATCCGTGACAGCATCATTTTCCCTTTTTTTTATTTAATTCATTTGTATTTTTATTTCTTTTATGATAAGTATTTTACGCTTTATCACCATATTTAATTTAATTATTTTAATATTTGAGTTTAGGTTTTTAGTTCTTGGATGTATTCCATACATATTTTTATTCTTTCTTTCATCCACTTGCTTTAATTCTTTTGCATTATTTTCTTCCTTTCACTATCTATAATTATTTTTAGCTAGAATTGTCTTCTACGTGAATTGAATTCTCTGTACATTTATTTTTAAGCATATTTTTGGGGCATGAAGAGTCGTTAATTTCATATAAAAGATAAACAAATCGAATGATAGTATACAAATATGAAAAAAAAAAACTCAAAATAAACATTTTCAAAGAAGTTCAAAAGAATTTTGTTGAAACTCAAGCAGATTTCTGAAAATAACTTTTGTTGAAAAATGTGGGTACATATTTTTCAGCATCTAAAATTATTTTAATAAACATTCACACCATCCATCTCATTTCTCAAGAACAATCGTTTTGCTTCAGAAAGGACTTTCATTAATACATTTTTCATGACATTTTTATTCTGTTTCGAGCACAAACTTAATATTTCAGAGTTCAAGGCATGAAGGTCAGAATATGAGGTAAAAGAACAGAGATAATCGAGTTACTCGAAGATGTTAGTTCGATTATGTTAGTAAATGGATTATGATAGAAAAATGGAAAAAATGATGTTCAAATAAGACTCATTTGTTGCTGAAATATGCTGTAGAAGATGAATTTTTCTATGGAAGAAGTGCTTAGCATTTCGACATATTTTCAATTATTTATCAAACGCCAGTTCACCAAAATGAAGTATTAATATATGGTAGGCATGCCCAGCAAGATGAATCTTTTCAAAGTATTTTTCTTTTCAAGAAATTCCTTTTTAGATTAAGATACAATTTTGGTAAAATATAATATATTCTTATCTCATAGTATCTCTGAATTGTAAAATGGACCAAATGTTGCATTTGAGATAACTAAGAATATTTCATATAAAATATAAATGCATTCTATTACTAAACACAAGAAAATCAAAAAATGAGCCTCGATTCAAGATTAGCAGTATTAATACATCTATTTTCAGATTATTTTCTTTTTTTTAATCTTTTTCAAAATTATAGTATGAAGAGTGCACAGTATTTACATCTTTGGGTTGATTAATCCTTTCTATCAGTTGATCATAACTACTTCTACCAAGTTATGCTTCAAATCAATATATTGATCATTAATCATAATAAATAAATTAAAGATTTCAAATTTATAGCAAATAAGCAAGTGTTGTGAAAAAAAATTCATCATAAAGTTGCCCTTAATCATTTAAAGTTGAAAACGATTTAGTTTGCTCGATAAAAGTATTCAGTTGAAAATATAAATAGCTATTTTAAATATTTGTCTATTTTAATATGTCAAGTATTTTTTTCATTTCCGATTGATACTCTGTTTAAATCGTAAAGGAAAATGAAATGTCCATAAAAATACATTCATCATTATGTTCAAGTAAGAGATCGATAATAAGTATTTGAGTTAACTCTTAGTTATTGGCATATGTTTAATATAAGTCTCTTTGTTGTTGTTATTGTGGTATCATATCTTGCAGAATTTCGCAAGCATTTCAGATCTGCTTGCCAATCTCTTATAAGATAAATATTCGAGAATAAACTTAATGTTCAGCAAAAAGAGTGTTCAATGGCGAATTTACATATTTTAATTTTTATAAATTATGGTGGAAAAATACCAATTGCAAATATTTTAATGTTCTAAAACTTAATTGCGTTTCAATTAAATCAAAAGGCATTAGTCGCTTATTTCAGATTTTAATACTGACTTAAGCACGTGACAAAAACTTTACATATTGACTTAAATCTAAGCACATGAATAATTAAATAAATCGCAGTTTTTTCTAAATTAACAAATTGAACTAATTTCGAATGCACTATTGAGTAATTTTATGATTATTCCATATTGTTGTCATGTTTTTATCAGCGTAATGTTTTATTCAACACTACATGATTAGTAAGTTCGATTCGGATTAAATGAATAATAAATAGTTTTACATTGGACTTAAAGCTCATATTTTGATTACTGCAGATGTCCTTCAAATAGAATTTAGAATTAATTGATTCCTAGAAAAGCCACCTCTAAGCATTAAGTTAATGAAAGCAAATCTCTATTTCAGTGATTGCTATTTTGATCAGCGAGAGCCGAATGCATTGTTGAATTAGATTTCGAAATCATTTTACAAGTAGAAAATTCTACGATGCAATTATTGTTGAAAAATATCTTAGAGACTAATTTATTTGATTTTCTCTAAATAAAAAAAGTTAACTAGTTCATATATGCGTAAACTATTCAATAACCAACATTTTATTTCTTGAGAATTTTGATTTCAAGCAAAACTGTCGGACAAATTTGAAAGCTTTTTCAATAGATAACGTATTCATTGACATCTAATACAAACTTAATCTCTAACAAAAATATTTCTGTTACATGTTGATTTTTTTCTCCTCTCTAAATATGTTTTATATCATTAGTACAGACTATCATCTTTCGACTCTACTATAATACATCATTGTGTTTTTAGATGATTAATTTGCTTCCAGATCGAAATGTCTCACTTATGGAGTCTTTTTGAATCTGCAAAGCTCCAAAACATCATCTAAGAAATTCAAAATATTTGTGAATTGTTAAACTGTTAAAAATGGAGCACAAATTTTGGTTGTTTCTCAAGAAAAACTTATTTACAACAAAACATCTCTAAATTTGTAATGAGATTATATAAGCTAGAACATTTTAATCAATAAGATTACAATAAATCCCTTATTCCTTCAAGTCTGCAGAAAATTTAATAGCTCTATCTTACTAGATAATTATATTAATTGCTATCTAATTAGATAAAGTGAACTCTGAAATGCATTAATTTTCGGAATAGGAAGGGTGTGAAATGTTTCCTCAAAATAATAAATGACGAATGAAATAATAATATCAATAAATTTTTTTCACTTAAAAATATAATAATCTGACAAACAACGAAACTTGTCAAAATTTGTTCAAAAGTTAATCAATTCGATTTGAAATGCAAAAGAGAGAGTATATTATTCAACATTTTTAAAAAGAATAATTACTTCTTTTTACCATAAAGGTATGTGAGTTAGGTTAAATGAATTTCCATTGAGCTTGGTAATATTTAAAATTATTTATAGATACTAAGGAGCCCCATAAGTACAAAGATGATAAGTTTCCTATAAAAGCAAGTTCTCGAATGCCTGGTGGTTACAGTGGAGGGTTATTTTACAACCAATTTGATGAGATAACGCAACACTTGTGAGTTGGGCTAAGCTTTGGATGATATTTGTTATTCACCCTTAGTTTCCTAATGCCATGCGATGATGATCATTCAACTTTCACCGATATAAAGAACGAGTAACACTTTTATAGCTATGATAATAAGATCCTAAAAACAGAACTATCTAATCGTAGAATGAAATCTATATAAATTCTGTATGTAAATATTTTTGCAGAAATATGACTATCAGATGATAATAAAAAAATTATCGATATTCTTTTGTTACAATATAGGAAGCCAATCTATTCATATTTTTTAAAAAATGTACATTATGTCTATACCAGTTTGGTTTTAATACCGAATCAAGATCTATTCAGTGATTTCTGAAAAATTTTATTCAAAATCCTTAAGCATCCTCCATTTCAATTCGGAAGGCCAGCCTTCAATAATATTCATTCACTTATGAATTTTGTTCCAAAATTTTATTAGAATTCCGATTAAAGCTAGGAATTGTCTTTTCCAATCTTTTTTACTTGCAAAGAATTATGCTTTATATGAAAAGTAGTGTTGAATTTTGCATTGCATAATCAAATGTATAAAACTTACCTCAAATAAGAAAAATTATTTTTTGATAAATAATTTCATTTTAAAACATTTTTTTTACAATCTCATGTTTTTTTTTAAAGTTTTTTTAAAAAAAGTCTCATGTTGCATTGCATAATCAAATGTAAAGTTTAGTATTTTAAATCTATTTAATTATAATTTTTAGAAAATTCTACGAATATTGGCAGTTTAGTAACGGCGAATAGAGTATTTATTTTGAAAGAAGAAAAATTTTACGCTTTTTTTGAAGATAAGAAATTATTTACATGTTTAAGTTCCTGTTACCAAATTTAACTGTTTTTAAAAGTCATGAGATAGAAAATGATACAAAATATTTATACTGTAAAAGCAATGTTAATTCAAAATTCAAGAAAAATTGTTTTAAATTTTTAAAAATGTTGGTTTATACAATATTTTAAAATTTACACGATTAATAACACATTTGGATTTGGAGATGTTAAAATAATTGTTAATAAAGCATTTGGAGGTGGAGATGTTTAAATAATTGTTAATCAGTTTTGTAAACATGGTTTATTTATACCTAAACATTAAAATCCAATTAACCAATACAAACTAATGTTGAATTGGAAGTATATACAAAAAATAAAAGATAATCAAACAAATTCTTAACGCAGACGGATTTTTTTATCTCTACACATTAGGTTTTCGTTCTTGAAACTAATCTTTCCTTATAAACTAGTTTACAACCAATTGGCTTATTTCAATACCAGAATGTTTTAACTCACCAGATGCTTAAAATGATTAGAGTCTCGATGAATAATCGAAGCTAAATTATTCTATGTATTAGATTCTGAATTTATATGAATATTGCATTGATGGATTTTTTTTTGTATCCTTATAAGAAAAACTTATTATTGAAGAAAACAATATAGTGAGATGTTAGTGCTTTGAAATAAAGTTATGTTCTATATGTTTTCAGGAATATAAGCACTACCAGCTGTTATCTATTTTTGATGTGTTTTTATAATATCTATGAATTAGACAAGACATATTTAGTTTCTAGAAGATACAAATCTAAGTGTTTAAAACAACACGATATGCTAATAAGTGCAAGATCTGTCAGAATATGGGCTCTTTACTTCGAAATGAGCTTAGAACAGGAAGCTTTCACTACTAAAATGTCTTACTTGGTTGAGCATATTGCTTCCGGCCATTTATAGAAGGACAAAAAAGATTTATCCTCGCTTCTTTTCAGTTTCCTCATTATTTTGTTCAAAGTAGAAAGCTTTATCGGTTCCGTTATCACACGATGTTTTGTTCTTTCTACAAGATGTGTTAATAGCAAAGAGCCACGTGATTTATTAACATGAATTGATTTACTTTAAAATTACGTTTTTCTGCAATACAATCTTTCTTTTAAATATTCTTGTTAGTAAAGTATTTGAATAATCAATAATGGATTGAATTATAAAATTCTTCGTAAAGATATGAGCTTATGGTAAGTCAAAGGAATATTAGATAAAAAAATGTCAGTAAAGTATTTTGAGGATCTCTTTCAAGCATCTGAAGCATGAATTAAAAATGTTAATTAACATATAAACAAGTATAGAGTACTGTAAATATATAAATTATTATAAAGTTAAAACAAGGTTTTCAAAGCTTTGTTAGAAGATGTACCAACTTTTTATTTTATTTAATAATTGTTTTTGTTGCTAGGCCATCATCTTAAAAAATAGAAGTTAATTTTTATAAATTTAATTAAAGAAAGAAATATAGTATGTTACATGAAGTTAAAGAATCATCCAAGAGAGGGTATCATATGATAAGAAATAATTAATTATATTTATATTCCTTTTTATAACATTTTGAAAGACTATACCTTTATAATACTGATGAAAAAACTAAAAAAATGTTTTTAGAAAAAGGATTTCAGACGCGTATTGGTTTGCAAAAGTTTAACAGTATACTATTTTAAGATAAATAGTTTTCACTAGAATGGTTAATATGATGATGCATGAAATATAGGTAAATATATATTACAAATGTTAAAAGTCTGATTCAAATATGTTTGGCAAATTACATTGAAAATTCAACAAAACGAAAGCTCCTATTTGGATAATTATTTAATATTTATACCTTAAATCGATAAAATAGGCAATTTGTCTCGTCTAAAAACCGGAATCAAGAAAATTAAAGATAATACATTATTTGTCTTGTCTCTTAATTCTCAACATATGTTATAGTAGAAGTAATTATTTTAAGCATTCTTTCGTCAAAATAAAAAGAAAAACATTAACATTTGAAAGAAAATAAAATGATTTGCTGAGGCTTCAGGTAAATGCGTCAAACCAATGATTCTAATCTGGCAAATTATATGTTATTATAGCCTTAAATATGTATAATAATTCTTTTAACTTGGTATAAGAACTGATATCAATACACGCTAAGGGTAATAAGTTCTTATTTCTTTCAATACATACTACTATGATATAGCTGCCCTAACCAGTATTTTCTCACAGCAAAAAATGTTGACTTGAAATTTCAAGAAGAAAAATTGATTTACTAATCACAGCATGTTCAGTTGCAAAAAATCTTTATTGAAGTATAAATTATAAGTAATTGGTGATAATGAGGACGCGCCCACTTTAACAACGGCCAGAAGGGCGCAGTAGTCTCTGAGGGAATGGACCCCTGATCATTCCGAGTGAAGAGGTCTGACTTCTAGCTCATAAGAGGAGGACACATGCGCACTCGCTTGCAAGAACAACCCTGCCCTAACCGGGAATCGAACCCGAGTCTCTCAGATGAGGAGGAAGACGCACTACCTTTGTGCCAGGATGCCGGCAATATAAGTAGTTCCATTTGGGTTATTAACCAGTCTTAATTAAAATTATCAAATAAAATAAATCTAAAATTATTCATCCGCTCTCATAAAATGGATAAATAATATAGAATTGTAGGTTTAAGAGTTGAATTTTGCTTCAATTATTTAACTGGTTGCAAACATGAGCACAGCAATGGAACAATATATGCTTCAAAAAAAGGCGATACTAGATACTTATTTATTTGCTCTAATGCGTTAATATTATCTTTCTTATTTCAATTTAATTCTAATTTATCTTTCTTTTTGAATTTCACTCAATTATCCTCACGAATAGTTTACGTTTATTTCAGACTTTTAAAAGCCTAAACTAAAAGTTTGGAAAAATTTTTGAATCATTTATTTGGTCAAGAATATAAATTGTAGGCGTTTTACTATTTATAGAAAATGAATTGACGTTACTTAAATGATTATTTCGAAATTATTGCGAACGTAGATTAAAGATATGCTGCATGCGTCGTTAATTCAGTTTCTAATGAATGTAATTTGACACGACATTCAAACTCATTTGAAGTCTTAAAATACCGAGTCATTTAGTGGAACTGATGTTCTAAACGAAAATAGATACTTTTAATGAAAGCGGAAGTATACATAACTGCCATTGCTCAATATAATGAACTACTCTTCCAATTTTTACAAATCCTTTCCTAAAACGTATTCTTCCAGCTGTGCAAATTTTGAATGTTTAAATGAATAAACTATTTTAATCTGACATCTGAATCTTAAAGGATTTTGCCTTTAGATTTAAAGAAAACTCTAATAAAATAGAAATTCACCAACTCAATTATAATTTTATTCTATTAAAAGAAAAGGCATTTTCTTTAAATTGCTTATTTTGAAAATTTGGAAGTGATTATTGAGAAATTATTTAAACTTCCTAAGTATATCAGGCTTATTTCAAAAACAGGGATTTACTGTAGAGACTTTACTTGATGAACAATAATTAATTCTGAATTCGAAGCGTTAATTGCTTACGTGACTTTACACACGGCACGTGTAATTTCGAGTAAAAATTGTGAGCCTTAATTTGAGCATCACTTTGGTTTTTGTAATTAAAAATAGAAAAAAATCCGTGAAAAGCAATTGGACTAATGAAGTATTTTTTTAAATGTTAAAAAAAATGATGAAAGCAGCTTATAACACAGCTGCTTACTGATAGTAAAAATAATTTGAATCTCCTAACGAGGAGACTAATTACCAACAGATTTCATTAAAAATGATGAGCTTTGTATCGGTTAGCTGTTTTTTCCCTTGTTTTGCACTTTTTGGATACCCAGTTAACGATCTCAAATCTACTGTCAGAGTTTCATTTTTTACAAACTTTTCAGCTAAAAAAACACTTATCTAATTTTAGAATTTTATTTCATTTACATTCTTGACAAATAAGACATTTCTCGAATAAACGCGGAGGGATTTCGAACGAACCGTCTATTTATATTCAATTTTTTCCCCCTTTTCATCTTTTTCATTTTTTAAAAAAATTCATAAAGGAAATATGAATACCTAGAAATTCTGCTGCAATCCAACTGGCGTTTTTTCTTTTTCTATTTAGTAAAAAGTTATTTCGGTGATAGGATAAAAGAGGAAAGACTTTTTTAAATATGATCAGCTTGACAGTTCAGTGGGTTTTGCAATAATCTTTAATCCCTTCATTGACAACTTCAATACTAAGAATTAGAGTTCATTTCTTTCTTCTTTTCGGGTCACAGTTGATAGCCTTTAACAACATAGTTATACATACAAATATAAATTCAACTTCCCTTATCTGATTTTCTTTTCAAATCCTTTATCTCAGGGAAAAAAGGATATTAAATGGTTAAATGTATGCCCTTAGTCTATACACTATCAAATAAATAGGCAAAAGTGAATTGATTAGAAAATCCATTAGCATAATAATATTTATATAAAGTTCTTAATAAATCAAGATATCTGTACTCTTCAGACAAAAAAGTCTTTAAATCATGACTTAACCATTTATATATTGATACATCAATGCAGACAATCGAAAGAAAATAACTTATCGAGGTGTTGATTTCTTTGATATTCATTAAAAAGGACAACGCTATACTTTTCCCGCTAATGTTTCAAAAGACAAAGAAGAGCGCATAAAAGAGAAATAGATCAGAAATTGAGAAAACGAATGAATTGAGTTAAAAATAACCATTGAGAATCTTTCATGTCCCGAATGCATATTTATCATTTTGTTACACGAAAGGCGATTCATTTTTTTCAAATGGATCTCGTTTTCCTTACTGTTAGAGTGCATTATACATATTAACAGTAAATGCACATTTTATAGCATGACAATATAAGTTTAACGAACATCATATTGAAATATAGTCCTTTTTAGAAACATGATTCACTTTCATTATATTTATGATGTAGCCAACTTCTTTTATAAAAAATTTTTCAACCATAGCATTTATTTTGAAACGAAGTTATTATATTGCATAAATTAAAGTTATTAGCTGCATTTAGAATATGTATTTGTAACTAAAAAAGTTATCGATAGAAACTGGATACTTTGGCTTTCTGGCGTGATCAGTGTTCTAAAAGACAGTTTTAATAAGATACTTGTAAAAGGACTGTTAAAATTGTTAGATTTTACCGTAATTTAGACTGTCCCCCTCTTCATCCCAGAAAAATAACATTTAAGATACCTTAAAGATTCTTTTGCAAATATTTTCACACACTTTGAAGAGCCTCAAAATATATTCCATCAGTGGCCCCCTGAAACATTCTCTAAATATATTCTTATCGATAGAATCTGAACTGGTAGAACTTACCAGCTATTTGGTTAGGGTGATGAAACGATAGATAATATTTGCGTTGTTGGAAGAAAATAAATGTTTCATTAAACGCAGAAAACATTGTTATTCCTAATTAATGAATTACTCTAAGGGGCTGATAAATAAATAGCTCTTAAGAATGAAATAGAAAACAATCTCTATAACAATAATTCGATTCCCATAAAGGCTAAATAGGAGATATTTTCAAGATGAGATAAAATTATTTCTTTCCTTCTTTTTTTTGTGATATTCTAGCTTTCATAGCTAGAATCAGTTACACTTTACTTCTGAAAGAGAAAAGAAATTCATTACGGGGTATACATTTTTTCCCCTTATTCATCCAATTGATAGATTTTAAATTATAATTTCTTAAATATTACTGAACAGAAAGAAGACATACACTCTTTGTATAATAATACATGAAGATGAATTTTAAATGAGAATCTGCTTTAATCTTCTTATTGAATTTTCACTGGCAATGCACTATAATTTAACATATTTATTACAGCAAAAACTGATACTTATTCATATAGAATCTACTATCTGAAAAAATGATGATTGGCACCCAAATTTCTCTAAAATTTTACAAGCTTGCAATATGTATACATTGAAAAAAGTGACTTAATTTAAAATTGCTTGGTTTACTACCATAGATCAATCGTCATCCAAATGTTTTGATTTTTACTGATAAAAGTTAAGTCACTTTTTCAATACCGAATATAAGAAATATTTGAATGAGGTTTTGTAATTCCGAAAAATAGAATAACATTCAAGCAATACAGAATAATAATTTGTAATACAGAAATATAAGATAGCATTCGAACAATGGCACTGCAAAAAAAATAAGTGATAAACCTTTACTTTAATAGACCTTTATTTATGATTAAATCGGTAATTAAAACTAGAAATATTGATGAACAGATTTATTTTTTTCTAATTTTGAGAAATTTAAAATAAACCGAAATTGTTGTCTTTAAATGATAATTATAGTGCTGTTGTGACTGCTTTCCCAGCTTTATAGAATGTTAATTATTTTGAGTTGTCATGTCTAATTTTTTAATACTAAAAAATTAAAGGGTTTTCTATGCGCTTTATTAAATTTCAAATAAAAAGTATAAAATGATTGAATAAACTTCTCATACAATATTTAATTTGAAATCAAGCTGAATAGATACTAAAAAATATTTTACACAGTAAAATACAAGAGATGAAGTTTAAAAACTATTATTTAATTGGCAGTAATTTTGATTTTTCATTGTTTTTATATTTTTATTTTTTCAAAATTATTTTACATAAATTTGGTAATTTTCCAAGGATCGAAGGTAAAATACGCTACAATAGCAATAATTTTTAAAGAATTTTTATTAAATACTTTTTAAAATAATGAAAAAAATTATATCCTCAAAGTACTTAAAAAGTGTTTAAAAATTACTCTTTGATGGTATATTACAAAAGCAAAATAATTTTTTAAATCTAAAATCAGAAAGTCAAAACAAAAGCGGCAAAATCATTATTTGTTTAGTGGAAACTCTAAATTAATTGTTATCCAAACCGTGTTATCCTATTCATAATATGCATTAGTTTTTATTGATTATTTAAGAAGTTTTAGTTTTTGTGTCATGTAATTCTATTGCAGAAGCTTCGATTCAAACCCTTTCGATATTTTTTAACCTCCAGAGCTTGATTGGAAAGCTCTTTTGAACACACTGATAAAAGTGGTTTACTTTGAAATTTTTATATATGCTTGTTTTACCTTTCTTGATATAAATATTTACTGTATTTATCATATAATATTAATGATAGTTAGTATCCTTTTGCCTTATCAAACAGACAAAACTCAGGCTTTCATTCTTATAAAGGAACAATGCCTTACGATCCGTTGCGAACTACCTTACAAGGGCCTTGAAATTTATATGCGTATTTTCAAAAGTATTTAAATTTTTCTTTTGAAGAGTAACACACACTTTTCTTGATTTCTAAGACCAAATATTTGTATATAATCTTTATGTTTATTATTTTTCTATCGTATTTTGTATTTCAGCTTGTATCAATAAAATTATTATTTTATGAATAATTTTTTCTTATATGTTATGATGTTTAATTTCTTAACTTAATTATTTCAATTATGAAAAAATTAATTCTTGTAAAGTAACTTAATAGTGTAATATATTTTTCTTGAATGATTCAAATGGGCAACAATTCAAAAGTATTAATTGACTCTCACAGGGCATCTAGATGGTATTACTAACTGCATTGAACTTGCATAGTTTTTCAAAAGCAGGAAAGTATTCCGTATACGATCACATTCATAAAGTTCAAGTAGTCTTGAAATTTTTAAATGTATAGCGTAATGTATAACTGATATACATGGATAGAACAGCAAAAGAAAAAGTGGGAGATAATAAGTATAGCAGAGAATATTAAATTTGGTGGACCGAAAAATATGACATGATAAATAGAAGAGACAAAATGTATGGGGGTTAACATTGATTATAAATCGACATTTTGAAGTAAATCACAAATCTTTTTTCAAAGAAAGTGAACCAGAGTAAAATAAATTAATTGCAAGTGCAATAAAAGACATAAATAAAAAGTCGACATCTGCGAATAAATATGTTAGCGAAAATTGTCATTCAAGCGTGGCAAGTTATTCGACTGCAAATGTCATTGTCGGCATAGTAAACTTTTAAAGAGGGGGAGTTTTTGAGGGACTCCTGATTAGCATGGGTGCCCTCTATTTTTGATGATTGTGATAATAAAGATTAGATAATTCAGCGCAACAAAGATATTTCTTTGTCTAGAAACACAATAAAAGAACTGGTCGGAAGTGAATCAGATCAACAAAACCAGAAATATATATAAAAAAGTCAATTGTTGCTAAGGTCAACAAAGAATTTTTTTATTTTAGTTACTGTTTATTAAATAATTACAATTGTTGTTGTCCTCGTGTTCCACTTTACAATGGAAGGAGGGATGCTGTAGCTTATGACCGCATGAACCCCTGAGCACCAGAAGTCTAACATCTAGCTCACATACTTCACAAACCCTTTTTACGGGCCGGACTTCCTTCTTGTATTTCATTCATTCTTTCAGCCACAGATAGTAATTTAGATCTGAAAAGAGAACGATGACTTCTGGCATAGTACCCCCAGTGGTATTTCTCGCGGCACAGAGGACTTTGTGACCACAACAGATTCAACGTCCACTACACAAACATATGGAGAGTTTTCGACTAGAAGGTTCAAAATCGTAGCCGAAGAAATATGAATTCAATGCCCTACCAACCACGCTATCCCGTATTAATAGCTATAATTATTATAAATAATTGATCAAAAAATTATACTAGTGTTGAATTTTCAACGCCAATTGATGCAACCCAAAAAACGGGTTCTATGCCATTTGGGTCAATGCAATACAGATTACAAATTTTTAATTTTCTTTATTCTGTATTATTTTAATTCGAAAGTACTTAAAACTGAATCCGAAAAATTTATTAATATTGCTTAGTTTTAAATGCATCAAGCATTAAGAGTGAGAGAGAGAGAGAAACAGAATCGCTTGAAATAATTGGCCGAAAACATGTTAAGCCTTACCTTATTGGCTTAGGGAAAAAATGATATCTTTACTTGTTTGGTGGCAGGTAAACATTCAATTCTTGATTTTTCTGCATTGTTCACGAACAAACCTTGTATTCTATTAGTGGTTTAACGTCTCTTGTTAATATAATGATGCCGGTCACAAAAATAGTCAGCCTCATATCGTCGCTAGTTTTAAATAAGGTAAAGATTTTGATGCTTTGTTGAATGAAGTCAATTTGGTGCATTATGGATTATTAATGTATAATAAAGTTCACTGGTTAAGTAGGGGGAACGTATTTGTTGGCTGCTTGGAAGAAATCAGATTGTTTCAGCAAAATGAGGCAAAAACAGATCATTAGCCACAGTTGTTAGATATCATGTAGCTTTCAAAAATGTTTTTTACAGACATGACCCAACATTTCAATGGATTGAACGTGATGCTTCAAGGCACTAATAAAACAACTGTAACTCCACCTAATATATCTTATTCGCGCTTTTGACGCTAAACTGCATCTTTTCTGAAACGATATTATTACAAGAAATTAAACGCACTTTCCAAACTTGAAACAATTATCAAAGATTTAGATGTATATGAAAAACCAGACGAATAAAAATACTTGAAGGATTTAATTGTGTAATTGATTCTTCAATCAAGGAATTTTCATCGAGATCTTCTCAGCCCAAAGAATTATCAGAAATGCTCAAGTTTATTATGTAACCTGATATGACTTCAATTGATGAACTGATCTTTTACTAATTCGATTGCTTGGACATAAAATATTTTTAAATGCAATTTATTGATTTTCTGTCTAATTCAACATGGATTCAAAAATTTATTGATTCAAGGAAAAGGTCGGAATTGATTGAAGCAGAAAGAGTAACCAGCAATATAAAAATACCAGTAAAGAATTTTTTTAAACATGGAACTCGATTCCAGACACATTTAGTTATTTGAAGAAGCTGGCTCATGCTATTTGAATCCTATTTCCCTTTACCTATGTCCGCAAGTCATTATTTTCAGAGACGAAGAACATTAAAGACTTGCATAGAAACCGTTTTGCTGATGACTCCAATTCAACAAGTATTCTGCTAAAAGTAACTTTGAACAATTCTAATATAAGTTATTTGTCATCTATTCTGCAGTAACAGAACCCACATTGACGTTACTTTAGTTTGAATTGTATGTATAACTAAAACAATCAATACTATATATTACCAAATATATTTTTTTCATAGTAAAAAAAGAGTTTTTAGTGGTCAGCATTTAATTTAATATTTTTCCAATAATCACAAATTAAAATAATTTGTTAACACGTCTATACCACATTAAACATTTATTAAAAAATATCAAGTTGATGCATGAAGGATCGCCACCCCTGAAATATATTATACAATGCTGTATGATATTAAAAATATTCGCAATATTCTATAATATTGTTCAATATTACGCAGCAAGCTGAGCTACCTGGAAGTTGATTCATTTTTATACTTTGTCCATATTTTGATGTTAAACTAATTGAAAGGAAATGTGGTTTAAAATCTCATAGAACATGAGCTTTCAGCTATGAAAGGCTGTCTCAAATTTTACAGTCTCAGTATTTAAAAAAAATTAAAAAAGAAAGAAATTCCCTACCACATTTGAAAAGCAAACTCTCTTTACATCATAGCACTATAGAAGTTCCCTTTTCAGTTTAAGGAATTTCCACACATTTTTCATAAAGAAGCCTTCCGAGATGAGGAAATATTTAATTTTTTGCATTCAACTAAGAAATGTGGCTGAAATTTTCTAGAAATCCTTTTCAATATCACGCCTCTTTGCATACTGATTTTATCAAAAAACCGGGTCAAATTTATGTATTTTGTATTCAAAATGTATGAGTTCTATCTTTGTAGCTCTAGGAATGCTGCTTTAAAGTGATGGCAAAGCATCAATTTTCCGGAACAAATAAATAAGGATAAGATGATACTGTTAAAAGTAATAAAATAACACTCTGTTTGAGTTCGTAATCTGTCATCTTAACAAGAAAGTTTTTATATTATTTGGAATTGTTGCTCACAAACATATCTTTTTTACGACAGAGCGTTAGGTTAGCAACTTTAGTGTGGATAACTTCAAATTGAAAATTGAGCGGATCAAATGAAGCGGTTTATTTCAATATAAATTATTCGTGTTCCTTTTATCGACACTCTTAAAATTTCATTACTTTCTGTAACTTAAATATCTCGTGATTCAAGAAGCCTTGCCATTTCATGTGTTGTCTTCGAGTCAATTTATAAAATCACCATTTATAAGACTCCAAAATATATTTGTTTAATACATAATTGAATTTTCACAGTGGTTATATTTCAAAGCAAGTTTTGAATTTGTTATAAATTTGTACTCTCGGTTTCAAGTTATAAAAACAGATACATGTATTTAAATAACTGTGATTTTATCGAAATTAGTACCTTATTTAGACTTCATTGAATAATCATCTAAATGAAAAAGCAATTTTGTTTCGGTGAATAATGAACTGCATTATAAGTAGAAAGATAATATAAAAATTAAACTTATCTTTTATATAATATATTTTTTATTATACAATTCGTTAACGTGATTACTCATTAATAAAACAACAGAGAAAAACTGAATAAAAAATATTTAAATAAAGGATACTTTTCTGGTCTTTGTGTGCGGTATAAAAAATGTTTGGCTGACGAGAGAGAAAAATGCTTTTGTTACACTTAATTCTCTAATGTAATCTAAATTAGTGTAAATCGAAGGCCATCATCATTAATATGTTTATTGTTTATTACACATTCTTATAAATTATTATTAAAAAAAGCATTACAAAATAAATTCTATACGATCTATTAAATAAACAGCCCATCTAAAGCAATAAACCTTTTTAAGCAAATTACTTAATTGATCAAAAAAACTGTTTAGTGCAATCATGATTTGTTATTCGTCAAAGTTATTTTAAGGATTTTGGGAGATAAAGAAGTAAATTTATTTTTTAAATAAGAAAATTGCATTTCACTATTGTTTTTAAAATTATATATTTGGATTCCCATTCATATATGGCTATCATTAGTAAACAAACAAATAAAAATATAATGGATGAAAATAAACACCCATATAATAATGCGAATGGTAATGAAATCCGTCCTAATTTTTTAGTCAATAAAAAAAATAGCATTTTATAAAATCCCAATTTTTTTGTAGTAAAAAAAGTGTTTAATCTTTCCTAATATGATATGAGTGTATAGCAAGGATTATGATTCAACAAATTGTACAAAACCAAAAAGCTCTTGAATGATGGAACTCTGAAACATATTTCATTCTCCAATGCCAAAGCTTTTACAACAGTAAATTAAAATTAGGAAGAGCATTTCTAACGTAGAATAACTTTTTTTTCTGTTTCCTTATTTATAGAAAACATCCTTCTGAAAAAAAACCCCGAATACCTGATCTATTAATTAATTTCACCAGTTTATTTTTAATTTTTGCATTGAAATACAACTCTGTTCTTCTTCTCTGTTGCTGTTGTTTTCATTATAAACATAAATACGTACAGGCTTATACTTATTGATATAGAAGCAATCGGGTGTAATTAGTCTAGAAAAGAAGAGAGCTCATCTACAGTCAGCTTTTGAACTCCTGGCGATCGAGTCATCCATTCAGGAGATTTATCACAGGTCCCAATCTTCCACAAGGGGAGAGGCATATCTAATCAATTTCCTTACTCCCTCATTTCTAAATTCAAAAGGCCGCCCCTAAGTAACCGAGCTTCTCACTCCATAAAGAGGAGGAGATTGAAGGTCAAGTGAATAGCTGCCAATAATGTGTGCCACCAAGAAGACATAAAGAGCTCTGACGGCTGGAAAGTTCATTTTTTTCCCTCGCCATTCTCATTTACTCGTTTTTGTTCCGCATCTTTGAAGCTTGTAGCTATTGTTAAAAAGGAAGCTTGCACTAACATTCTTCATTCGATACTTAACACTACTCGATAAGAGAAACTAAAAGAAGTACAGCTGCTTTGCTTGTTCACTATTGTTTAGACGATATTTTTTGTCTAATTTTTTTGATCAAGAAACTCTTAAGAAGAGGTATTTTTTCTCGTAATTTTCTTGTTAATTAGAAACTGTTTTAGCTACACAAACTAGTTATAGTACTAAAAAAGCGTGCCGTCAGCTGTTTTGAGAAGGGTGTAAAAAGAGGAAATATGAAGGAATATTTCGTTCAGAAAAATTTAATCGATGTCGAAGAGTAATTTGTTTAGTTTACCAAATTTTCTGCATGCATAAAGCTCCCTCTTCATTCTCAGACAACAAACCGCAATGACACCAATGACAATGTGTTGTCAGAAGAGATTTTTTATTGTTTATTTTATCCGGCGATCAATTTGTAGTTTCAGTAAACAACAGACTGAAATGAAAGATTTTTGAAAAAAAATGATGTGCACGCAATACAATTAATTTAATTTAAAGCTGATGGGCCTGTTTTTTTCCTTTATTTTTGCTTTTAACTATGATAAAAGATTTTTACAGACCTGCGAGCATAGTGGGATGTACTTTTCGCCACCAAGTATGACGTCGAAGACAGGATAAAGACAACGCTGCAATGTTTTTAGGGGCGGAAACATATTTATTTTAATTCCTACCCTTGACTTGCGTAATGAAGATTGAAATTTTATATTGATATAAAATTTCAGAAACATTTCGTTTGTAATTCCTTAGCGCAGCCCGAGTACTAAATGCTCTATTTATTTTATGATGTTTAATTAATGCCATGTTCTAGAAATTGGAGTTTTATTATCTTTACAACAATGATTCCTCTAGCAAATGACTCATTTATATAGTTATTAAAATAATTATTTCTGAGATGTTCATTATTGCTTAAAATCTTTAAAAAACTCACATGACCATTAAATAATATGAAGTACATTTACAACCAACATCAGGATTTCGGGATCCATTCATTCTATATGAGCCTTAACACATTAAAAGTTTTATCTTAATTCATGTTTGAATGCATCTTATTATTAGAGTGATATAAACAATTAGATAAAAGTGGAAAATTTAAGATTTGACACAAAAAGAGCTTTCTTAAAAGAAAATAAATTAAATGTCCTTTTATTAGCATGGGCTGGTTAATGGTTGAAAGAAGTGTTTCCAATCTTGCGTTTGGCCCAACTGTCTGCAGAAGATGTTAAATGTTTTTTCAGGTTGTATAAATTTCATTTCCCTGAAGATTCTTTTACGGTTTTAAGCATTCCCTGGGCATTGCATATACTACCTAGGCACTCTATGAAATGATAAAGGCTATTTAGGCGAAGTACGAAAAAAGTTCATGGTAAGGCTATAATTTAAAATACGTTCATTCCTCAAAGGTAAAAATATTGCTTTAAAAAATGAATTGAAATGAAAAAATGAATGAAAAAAAGAAAAAAAATGAGTGTATTAAAATATTTTATTCAAAATGCTTTTTAAAAAAGCAAGGTTTTATGAAACAAAATGTAAGCTTTTCTTATTTAAAGAAACAAAATAAAATTTGAACTTGCTTGTTATACATCAAGGAACGAAACAATTTTATTTTGCATGCACTTAATTTTATTTCCTTTGGCCTCATTTGCAACAACTATTTCACCGAGAGTAAAAGTTGCAGAACATTTCAATTAAAATATCGCATATAAAATGAGTTTAATGGTTTCCTCAACAAATTATTTTCAAGGTTCAAATTTTCATAGTCATATTTCATATTATTACAGAAGTCGCTTTATAAATATTTTGCTCACTTTGAAGCAAATAAACTGCAATTAACACAAGACTTAGAGTTAAAACCAAACGTGTTTTAATTAAAGTATTCAGAAAGGGAGTCATTCGGCATTAAAGTCGAAGTATTTTGATACATTATTCGATTATACCTCAATGCATTATTCTATAAAAACTTTTTCCAATTTATCATAAAATTCCTTTTTCAGTTTTAGTTTTAATGGAGCTATATGCTAATTATTACCGTTTTAAAAATTAGCTGTTGAGCCCCTATTAGAGGGGATATTCTATGGCATAAACTGAAATCGAATTTTATGCATGCTTGTAATACCTCTTAATTTTAACCCATTAACTGTTAGTGTTCCGTTGACATAACGGTCAAAATTTAATGAGCGAACAAATTTTATATAAATTGCAATTTTAAACTGAGCAAAAAACGAAGAATATTTCTGTGAAACACTATTTAACAAAATCAATAATTTTATTCTTAAAATCAAGCTTCTAATATGAAGTATTTTTCAACCAAAACTGTTGACCTTGAATTTTTGAAGAGAAAATGGGAAAGAGGCAGGACTGTTAACGGTTACGTACTTTTAGCCAAGGTCACAGTTTACCATAACATACATTCGCCAACTGTTGTTACCTCGAGAGGGGACGGAAAACCCGTGTTGCGCTGACGAATCATCAGCGGGAAAAGGGTGGTTCAGCTCATTCTGAGGGATCAATTATCCACTTCGCTTTTCGATTGACGGTGTGTGTGTGTTTCATTCTACGCGTATAGAAATGCCTAAAAGAAAACGTCTTACGTCAGATGAAGTTCTGAATAAATTTTATGAACTTGATTCAGTAGACGAAGACATCGATATTGTAGTTATTCTGCCAGAAACTGCATAAGCTAGGGATTAAGAAGGAAATGATAATATTTGCTTTTCTGAGGATAATGTTTTACAAAATGATACAGCAGGACAAATCGATATTAAAAAGAAATCTAATCTCTCGAAAACCGTTAGTAGCAGTAGTAAAAGAAAAAAAAAACTTAAAATGGGCAAAACAGGAACCAGAAAATTTACCTCAACCAAAAAATGTGGTGAAAGATAAATTGGAAAGAGTAAAAAGGATTATAGAAGGTAACACTTGCGGAGAGATTTTTGGTACTGATGTATTTTCAATTCTCGTATTTCAGACTGATTTAGAGAAAGGTTACTACGAGAAAGTGAGGTTACTATGATTTTCAGGACGGAGAGGAAGACAAAATGTTTTTTGCTCGTTGAAACGATCTCTGTTGTAACTCTTGGCTCTAAATTTGGTAAGATTCACCCTATAAACAAGGTTTCTCGTTATTCAAGTACAGAAAAGAAAAATGTTTTGGTGTCCCAACCTCGTCTTATTGATCAATATAACGACAAAATGGGAGACGTTGATTTATATGATAATTTAGTAGCTAACTATAGAATAGTAATTTGCGGGAAAAATTGGTGGTGGTCAGTTTTTACAAACTACAGTGACGTTACCTTAACAAAGGCATGAAAATTGTCAAAATGATCAACTACCGAAAATAAGAAGTCAATCTAGGATTTTAGTCGCAAGTTTTTTTTTTTTTTTTTTTTTGAAAACTCCTTTAGAGAATGGAGATGTAGGTAGATGTACTTCAGCCACCTGAAGACCTAGTAAATTCAACATTAACAATAAACATCTATTGTGTTTCCACTTTATTATAAAGTCAGAGGACAATAGAAGATTGCGTTGCAGGCAATGTCACAGTCAGACAATTTACAGATGCAAAGATTGTAAAGTTGCATTGCATCGTGATTGTAGTGAAAGTTTTCGTATGTAAATTCATGCAAGTTTGTTACGTGTCAACTTATAAAATCCGATAATGAATTGTTTTCTTGAAATGGCATTTGTGGTTTTTAAAAGCATAGAAAAGTTGGAGAGATTTCCTCCGTACTTTTATTTCACTGACGTTGCGCGAACGCAACACTCAATTTTTCAAAAGCTAAGCCAAATGTTGACAATTTTACTATATATTATTGTAATATTCTCCCAAACTAACAGAAACTAACATTTGTTTAAAAATAAATTCACCACTTTTAGTTTTAGCAATTAATAGGTTGATGACTTTAACAGAGGAACTTTAGAAGGAAATGGATGATGAGTTGAGATATTTCAAAAAACCTGGAATGGTACAAAATTTCTAAAATTCCAAGAGAGGCTTAAGAACATTCAATAACTCTTTCAGACAACATTTTATATTTCATTGGCCCAAAGAAGAGCCCTTTGAGGGAAAATATGGTTTTTCTATAAATGAATCAACACAAATTGTTCCATGTGATTTTCTATACAAATTAGAAATGATATTTTCTTTATGGTTTTTGGATATAAGGAAGATGAGCGGGACGCCGTAGGTAATCTATGTAATAAAGTAATTGGAGATATTTATGTGTAACTTTAAGAATAATCTAATTATTACTTAAATAAATGAATAGTTTTAAATAAGCTAATTCAGTCATAGATGGTATTATTTAAGATTTAATTTAAGCCACTTTAATATTTTTAAGTAGTAATTAAAGTGGGATCTCATATTTGGATTGAAAAGTTAATTAAATTAAAAATATTACTTATAGGATGCACATTGAGACTATAGGATATCAATTTTTGCTCAATAAGTTTAATTTCGATAGTGATATGCTACTTATAAAGTGTATTCAAAAATTTTCTCATATTTTTCCCTCGGGTTACATGAATAATAGTTCTAGTAGGTTCTAGTAGGTAGGCATGAATATTAGTTTAGTGTGGAGACGCTTAATTTGCAATGCTATAAATGCCAAAACTTCTAATAACTTAGATCTTTAATAAATGTTCCTCATTGATAAACCAATCGGAATATTTTGCTCCAAACTGTTATCGCCCACTCTTTAATAACAGTCATAGCATTGGCGCATAAGTCATAGCATTGGTGCATTGGAGTTGCAAAATATTGACGTCTGGGGGAAATTAAAAAATTTTAAGGAATCTATTGTGTCACCCTTGGCGAAATTCTTGGCCTGGTAGGCGCATTTAGAAGAATTTTTCCCAACCGTTTGAAACCGAAATTTGATATACTACTACAATTGTAGTAATATATTCCATATAAAATTTGATATATTTAAGTCATAGAATTTTTAAGTTAATAAGTTTGCATTGTTCTGAAAGTACAGATTGACCAATATTTGACTCCATTTTAGATATGACTCAAAATTTGATAGGTTACAATATGGACATTAAATATGCGTTCTATGCTGTTTCGCCCTTTTTCTTTTATAGCTATCTTATTAAATTATATTCGAACAATCGGATGAGGAACAAGGAAATAGAATATTTATATTTAAATCGTTTCTTACATTTTAATTATGATATATCATTGTATACAGAATGCCAACTTAAAAGAGTATTTTTATGTATATTGCAATCAAGTAGTACTACTAACATGGAATTAAAATTTAAATATTATCATTATTTGATAGATGGGAGAATTCAGGAGTAAATTGGGAAAAAGCCCCCTTAAACTGTGTATAGTCATGGAAAAAACAAACGTGTATACAATTTCAAATTATACCACATGAAAAAATGATTGAAAATTCCATTACAAAGAAATATATTCTATTAATTACATGCAAAGAGAATTTTACTAAAAAGTACATTAGAAATAAATAATATATATCTAATGCATGATTTTAAAAATCCATATTTTCCAGATCCAAATCAGAATTCTTTTTATTATTTAAATGGTGCTGCATAAAAAGAGCTACAACATACTGTATTAAAATTGCTATTGAGAGGGAAAAATAGAGATTTGTGAAAAAAAATTATTTCGAATTCACCTTAATTTGAATATTCATTCATCATTTTAATGTCTATTGCATATAAACGAAAAAAAAGTTTTTTTTCTCATCCCAATATTTAAAAAATATTCCCTAATCCTAATAATAAAAACATTTCCTATCCTAATATTAAAAAAATATTTTTTATCATGGATATCTAAATGCAGTTTACATCTGCATACATTAATATATCTATTAAAAGGAATCAAATTTTTGTAAATAACCAGTACAAGAAGAGCAACCCAAAGTTATGAAAATAACGGGATTCGTCTAATTCGAAGCTGGCTCAAAACTCGATATATTAAAAATTATGAATTATAAAAAATTTTGACAAAAGTTGCAACAAAAGAATTCGATGAATTTTAATCCAAAGTAATTCTTAAAAAATGAAGGATCCCTTCATTATATTTAATAGCTTTAATAAATAAATATTCCATAATGAATAATTAAACCATGAAATTTTAAATAATAATTAAATAGTATTTATTGATAGTCGTAACAAAATTATTGATAATAATAATGATAAAATTACTTAATTTTTAAACGGTTTATTTTTTTATGGATAATCTAAAAAGCAATAAAATGCGTGACGGAATTAAGAGCCTTATTTAATCATTTTCATGGTGATCGTAAAGCATGGCTGTATAGTACTAATGAAAATAACTCACTTTTTAAAAAATATAGCTTGTAGGTTTGAATTTAAGCTAAATAAATTAAATTCGTCATGAAGACGATATATTAGCTTTATATTAATTAGAAATTCAAGAAACTAGAGAAAAAAGTGAACTACTGACGAATTGGATTTTAAAAAGTTTAAAATGGCAAGTTATCCACTTAAACCTAAATATATCAAGGCCGTGTCTATTATGAATCTCTTTCTCAAAATTGTTGCAATCTGAAGGCATCATCCAATTACGTTAGTTATCGGCTGACCTGTGTATCATCGGTCAGTGGCCCTTTTACACTTTAGTAAGAAGTATGGATCCCCCTTCCCAATTAGTATATGCTAGAGAGAGAAAGGGAAGAACTTGTTCTTGCAGAGAAACTGTTAAAACACTTTAAGCCTTTTCCTTAGCAAACTAATAGTTATCTATTTTATGTTGCAAACAAACAACCTGTTTTGAGCAAAGTCTCGTAAAGATGACTATTCGGTATTTTTATAACTTCATGAAACTTTTTGCAAAAATCTGAAGGGAAACTATTCATCTATGCAAGAAAGGGCAGTCTTTGCGAGAAGTAACTAAACGATGTGCTTTTCTCTTTCTCTCTTTCTTTTTTACTTTTTTGTAAAGCAGATAATTGTGCACAGAAGTAACTACATGGTTCAGAAAACGCATTTAAAAGCGTGAAAAATTCCTAAACTTAATTATTTAAAAATAAACCAATACTTGATTTTGCTTTGAATAATTCCGATCACATTTTTGTAGAAGTTTGGCGAATAGCCTTATTGAAAGCAATCAATCTTCTCGGCTAAAGGCTGGCCTTGATCACATACGAGGCTGATCTATGGCGGTTGTGGAGAGGAGACTTGATGATCTTTCGAAGAACATTTACTCAAGAGTATTCATCTTAGAGGTGGCGGTAGAGATTTGTCGGCACGGGCCCATAGAGATCCGACAGGGGACAAGCACAATTTCTCTAATTTGTACTAACTCCAAAATATATCATTTAAATTAATTTTTACATTTAATTAAAGGAAATTAAGAGCTATTAAGCTTCTTTTTTTATTTAGATACAGGCCCATACTTTTACAGTTAAATATTTTCTAAGGTATTTGTAAAAAAAAATTCAGTTTCTTCTATTGATCATTAAATGATTACAAATATTTGGATCTATCTTTTATGAGACTCTTGAGATTAATCTGCACTGAGATCATTTAAATAAATAGTGCTATATGCCATTCTAGATTTTAGAATGTAGACTAAAATACAGATTGAGCCCAAAAGATGTTTTTGTTAAGTAAACAATTGTATGCTCTTTTTTTTTTGGTAGCTATCTAAATTGAATGCAAAAGCTCAACTCAAAAAGGTTTATAAAAGAAACATTTCAGAAATCTATAATAAATGAAACTATATTATATATTTTCGCCAAAAAAATAAAAAGATTTTTTTTATCGTAGCCCATACCAAAAATAATTTTTATAAGAACTGCAATAATGAGTAGGATTTCAGATGCGAATAAGCATACAAAAATTTCACTTTAATTTAGCCAATAATACAGAATGAGATACAATGGCTCTGCTGTTTCTTAAGAAGGTTGGAGAAAATAATTCGCATATTCATGTACAAACTTATTATTTTACGTAAGATATGAAAAATGTATTTGTGAAAAGGAACTACTTAAGCATTAGTTCTCCCATGTATTTATTTTTTAATGTAAGTTTAGTTTTAAGAAGTCAATGCAATTTATTAAAAAAACAATTAGATCTGGAATACAAACTTCCCTACGTTCATTTTTAGGCACGTGCTCTTAGGGTGAAGGACTTTTCCCCCTTGAGGCGATTGAAAGCTAATATTCCTCCTAAAAATTATTTTTGCTCGGAATATTGGTTTTATACCCTCAATCGCATGTTTCGGCTGTTGTTAACTTCTTCGTACATAATGAAGATTATGAGCCGCGCATCGAATTGTTAAATTTTTAATCTCAGTGTAAGGTGAAAGTATTAAGTAATTAAAAATGCAAACATACTTGAAAATGCATCATTACCTCAAATGCCCTTATAATATTCTAGGGATTAAAATAATAATAATTGTCCCAAATAAAATGTACCATCTAATTAGAGAGTTAGGTAAATTCGTATGCCAAAGGATTAACTTGTTATATCTGAATAACTATTTTAATCATCATTTTGTCAAGCCATCTTTATACAAAATCTCTTAAAAATTTAGAAACCCCTGAAAATATATGGTTTTGCGTGAAGAGTAACTAAAAGAGAAAATGAGAAAGTAAATTTAAAAAATGCGTTTCTGGATAAAATAATTACGGTACTGAATAAAGAATTAGAACAATGTGGGTATTAATTCCTTTAACAAATTTAATGTACGCCTATATGTGTAGTTAAAAATCCATTTTGTGTAGTTAAAAATCTACAATACTGTGTGTTTATTTTTTGTCGTCAATTGCAAACGGTAATATTTCATTTGTAAATAATTTAGCCTAATAAATTAGATTGCAAAACCTTGATATTTTGCTGTTAAATAGACTTATTTTAAAATTATATAATTTACTTACTCCGCTGATTTACAATGATTTAACATAATTTGGCTGTATCAAGGTAGCTATTCTTGGCAGGTATATTACATAAGGATGACGAGGAAAAAGATGTTTTATGAAATTTGCTTTAACCATTAACCAGATTAGTGAGAGAATTCTCATAGGGAAATGAGCTGACAAATTCATTCACGAGGAAGTACCAACTAGGTAAATAAAATTTCGATTCTTATTCGAACTATTCATATATAATATAAAACAAGTAATATAAAAAACAATTATTTAAAATCAATTTCTACTAAGGTTATTAAGAAAATTTTTATTTTAGTTACTTTTAAATAAACAATTACAATTGTTTTTGTTTGTTGGTGTCGTGCTCCACTTTACAACTGAAGTAAGGGTGTCTGTAGCTTCTGAGGGTATGGACCCCTGAGCACCCGATGGCAGAAGTCTGATTCCTAGCTCACATACTTCACAAATCCTTTTTCCGGAACGGATTTCATTCTTTCATCCACAGACCGTAATTTAGATCTAGAACAGAGAACGATCAACTTTGACCCAGTATCCCCAGAGTTATTACTCACGGCATGGATGACTTTGTGGCCACAACAGATTTAGCCACACCCCCTCCACACACAAACATACAAAGTCTTCGTCTGGAGGATTCGAGCTCGCAGCCCAGCGGATGCGAATCTAACAAAGATATCCCAGCCTAACACATACAATTATTATAAATAATTGATCAAAAATTATACTAGCATTGCATTTTCAGCGCCAATCGTAGCAACGCAAAATGCGTGAACTTTACATGCCAATTAGGGTAACGCAATGTGAATTAAAAATTTCTAATTTTCTTTATTCTGTATTATTTTAATTTGAAAGTATTTCAAAATGAATCGGAAAAATCGGTTAATTAACAATGTTTAATTTTAAATGCTTCAAACATTAAGCAAATAAGCAGAATCGTTTGAAATAATCGCAAGAATGATCTAGAGAAAGCAAGTCTAACTTTATTAGTGGGTGGAAAATAAAAACTGTTCTCGTTACTTATTTGGAGACTGAGAAATGAAGATTTTTGGCTAGAAAGTTAGTTTTTGATGAATTAATAACAAATTAATGAAACTATATTTGAAAAAACTGCATTAACATCAAATGTCATTCACTACAAATTTTAAAAAAATTACTTGAATTCGATTGGATGAATAAAATTAATGATTGAAAATTTGAATTTGAAACAGGAATTAAAAAATAGGAATTTTGCAGAATAATTCCAAAGATAATTGATCGAAATAGTGAGTGCAAACTACTTTTCTCAAGCAAATGATAGCGGAATCGGCGAGATTAAATCTCTCAAAATCTGCGAACTTCGGATCCATTGCATCCATAGCTTTTTCTTTACCAGCTGAAATATTTTTGATAATATATGATATCTTAATCACCTGTGACCTTACGGGTTATATTTTAAAACATAGTACAAAGTATGAGTTGAGTGAATGGCATTTGAGTCAGATGTATAGAAATCTGCTGATATCCATCCCATTCAATTCATAGTCAGCATTTCATAAATTGTCGGCAGAAAACGATATAATGTTTCCCTTGTCAGATATATTAAAAAAGTAATTCAAATTATAACTTTAATGAACGACATTTCGATCAAAAATCTGAAAATCTGCGGATTTTAGTTCTTTGAAGTTCATTACTTTGCATTCAAATAGGTTCTTCAAAAAATGCCTGCAAAATGGGGCATCTTATTGCTCTAACACTCTATAGTTTATGTTGCCAAATATTTTCAATCTGCTTTAGCTGTTACTTGGATATTTCGACTGCATTCAACATATTAATTTTACATTATGTTTTAAAAATGTTATACTCTAGAATGTGCAGCTCTCCCAAACCGTCCTAAAGTGCCAACAAATTTTTCAATCTCTCACCGATAGGTGAGAAGTGGTACGCAGTTGCAGAAAAGTGGAAATTGTCCTCATTTTAAATCATAATTGATATTTAATTTACCAATATATTTTGAAGGTAAAAATGAAATACAATTATTTTAAAATTCATGTTTCAGCCAAATTCAGAAGGAAAAACAAAGTTATTTTTTATTTTTATTTTTGGCACATCTTTTAATTGAAACCATATTATTGACGACGCAGTTAAGCGTATAATTTTACAAGAGGCAAATATTCTTGCGGTCTACATTGGGAACAAGACTTCTTTAATCAAATATATTGTTTATTTCTTCCATAAATATTGACTAAGTCCAATGATATCTTGATTGACTTGATAATTGCAGAAATATTGGACATCCTCTTCCCACGGTACTTTGGTCTCGTTTATCATAGAGCAAGATGGTGACTTCAACTTCTTACTTTTCCCTCTTTCCAAAACTTGACTTTTGGCAACATGAGAAAATACCGTCGGAACCCCATGAGAACTCTTGCCACATAGTGTCTAGGTTTATTGCTGTCATTATAGGAACACGTTTTATATGGGAAGTTCCATTTCAAATACGAAGAACTCTTCAGAGATGTGATTTTTATTTAATTCTTAATGCCAATTTGAGACGGTAAAAGAGTTGTGGATAATTCGTCTTCTCGCTTTTATCACATATCTTTGTATTTTCTTACCTTTCTTCCCTTAAATTTTATTACACTTTTTCCTAATTAAAATGAATCGTATTTCATGACATTTTTTTTAAAAAAAATGCTTTTTTGTTTGTTTTCCGAAAAGGGGCACTTTGAAATCGCTACCATGCAAAGTTACACATCATGCTACAGGGTTTTGTTCCGAGGAGTGCTCCTTTACCGTTGTACTGTTAATTAATAGTAATGTTCTTTGGAAAGAAAATCTCCTTTTTCACTCTGCTATTTGAACTGACAGTTCCTTAGAAAATATTTTATTTGTAATAACTAGGCTTATTGTTCAAGCTTGGGAAAAGGGATTATCTAGATATCTGGAATGTTATTTGAAGTAAACTTTTACATTTTTTCGGTAGAAGTATGAAATACAAAGGGATATTTTAAATGAAGTCTTTAAAAAGATTTTGTTTAAACTTCTTTTTATGTCTAGAACTTAGCTTTATATTGCTGAATTATTTGAAAAAATCTTTTATTATAAACTTCGAGAAAATTTATGTTTTAAAAAGTTTGTGCATGTTGAAACTACGTTATAAATCAAATTTAGTTATACACACATTTTTTTTAATCTTTTCTTTAACATGATAAAATTTATATATATTTCAATGGAAGTATGTAAATATAAGTTTCGAAAAAATTTCATGCGTTTAAATAATGAACATTTTACTTGATATTAAGATATAAAGCAGCCTTTATAAAAATCCTGAAATAATTCTAATTAATTATAATATCATTTTTATATCCAACTATAGGTAATATCTTTAGACTTGTAGTTAATTGCTTATCTGAATTTAATTGAAATGAAATTAAAAAGATTAAATTTTCGAAACAAACTGATGCTAATACTAATTTATTTTCATAATTGATGTGTGTGTTTTTTCATTTTGCTTTAATGTGCGTTTGGTATACACATAAATATTTAGTTTCTCCATTTAATTTTTGTTGCTCTACTTGCTCAAGTTTACGGGTATTACAATAATTTATTTTCAAAAGTTAAATTAAATAATACCACATGCATCTAATTAGGCTTGAAGTATACCATTGTAAGAAAATTGAATAGGAAAGAGATTAACTAGTCAAGATTGTCTATTAGGGAAACTAAACTCACCTTTCAAATAATTTGGTGAATATCGCAGCATAACATTGCACGAGGAAAGCTCGCAATTATAGAATTACCAAGCCTGTTTTGGGATATGTATTTGATTCAAGAATCTTTTCTGTATAAGGAAATGCCAATTATCTTCCCCTAAACTGAAATGTCTACCCAAAAGCAAAATTAATTACATCTTAAGAAATAAAAAAATTATCAATACTGATAAAATAAAATTGCAGTTACCATGTCAAACAGAATAAAATACTTGATAGCAATTTGAGCCTATTTACCACAATTATACCGAAAAGAAGAAATTAAAAGTGAATTGGGAGATCTGCTTTAGCAACAAAGATCATTATCTTCTCTAATTGGTGGATATATTAATTTACATAACCTCTTTTGGGAACTAGAAACAAAAATCACAGACAAAAGGATGAAACTAAGTCATTTATTGACTTGCCTCTAATGATTTGAAACGACCCAAAATCTTTACAACTTTTCAGTGTTCTAAAAGGAGGAGTTGGGTGCATATTGCAATTTTTACAAAAGATCTCTACAAGATTGGAAAATGATTCAAAGCAATTAAAGTGACCATTATTTTATAGATTTCGCATTAGGAGTAGAGGAAACATATCTCGGAGGTATCAAAACGCTATGAAAATAGTAAAGAATCGACGGAAATAATTTCTATAAAAACAGATCTTGAAGACGGGCCTATAAATGTTCTGAATTTATACAAAAAACATGCTAGCAATTAAAATGCAAAATTGAACAACATAGTGGGATTTGGAGTAGGTACAGCAGAGAAAATTATCGAAAGCCCTCAAACACATCTATCAAAGATGCAAAGAACCAACTGAGAGACAACTGAATTTTAAAAGGAAAAAAAATACAGAAGGATGTTCAGGAAAAAAATCTGAAACTGTTTCGAAATTCTATACAGTCAGATCTTAAAAAAACAATCGATTTCAATTAACTTACAAACTTGAGTCTCGTAAATTGAAAAGAAAGATAATACTATATGTTTCCAAAACCGCAGATTGTTTTTTAAGCAATAAATAAGTCAGAAACAATGAAAATGATATTAAGAATCTTATTTAAATATGATGATATCAAATAATGAAAACAGAATGCAAAAACTGATAAGATTGCAAACTGAAGAATATGTATGGACGTAAAAAGACTAAGCTTTCAAGAATGATGAGATAAGAGCAACAATAAAAAATGGGAAGTCCTAGATGGGAGGATTAGAATCAAATTCAAACTCTTGGAAAATATTTTAAAAAATCGTTTCTCTAAATCAAATATGGATGCAGAAAATCCTCGATGTTACAGGCAAATCTGTCTAATCACTAATGTCAGAAACTGGATAAATTAATAACACAAAGAAAGAGCATTTTAAGAAAAACAATGTATTTGATACAAATTAATGTGAATTTCGAAATGAGTACTCATATGATACAGGTCACGATTCACTATGGAGAAAAATCAGAACAATGGTGAAAAGTAAGCTGAAATCAACCATCATTTCTTTTGACATAGAGGGTGCATGAACTCTACTCAATCTGTAGAGAAAGTGACTTATAGAAAGAAATGACCCATTTTACCTACTTTATTTAAATAAAGATTTGGAAGTAAACTTACCAGGTTATCTATTCTATTTAATTAAAGGTTATCAGCAGACAGACGGGAAATATACAAAGATGAAATAGACAACTGAGAATTCTTCACGAACAGGAGGGTGCCGCGAGGTTTCTCTAGCTGCCCCCTGTTCTCGTATCTTATGGTTAATTCAGCACTTTGACTTCCTATCCCAGAATATATTGGCGCACACAGACGACATCTTATCAAAAGATCCCTGATGGAAGAGCAAAAGAAGAAATAGAATTAAAGAAAAATGAAATAATTGAAGAATGTGTTAGTTGAGGAATAATTTGCCCACAATTCAATGTGGAGAAAACAATACAAATGTCTGTTAAGTTTCAGGAAAGACTTAATTATAATCTAAACCGATAAAGTTTTCAAACCAAATTAAATATTTAGGAGAAAATTTTGTTAGCAAATTAACATTTACAGGTCCTTTCTTCAAGGTAAAAGGTGTTTCATTTGAATACAACACCTGGTGCAACATGATAAATCTTAAGAAACTCAGGGACACTTTGAAATCTATATAGAGGTGGTCTCTAATTGCAATAACAAGGGATTACAGAAATATATTGACAGAAACCTTTCAAGCACCTACCTATGAATCATAGGACAACGGAAATGTGCACCCTTTTAGATTAAAAGTAAAAATAAACATTGGTGATATAGTATTTGTTTAGGAAGAAGATGAAAAAGCACATGCTGATCCAATGAATTGGTTGACTTCCAGCTTTCGAACAAAACAACCAAGAATGGATAACATCAAAATATTCATTGATGGAGCCAAAGTCAGGTGCGGCAAGGGTAGTATATTTCCCTGATTTGGAAACAGTAAAAAGTAGATTCGTATTTCTAATCGTGTTACAAATTATCAAGCTATAGCAATAAGAATGGAAATTTATTACTGTGCGTGGGAAAGGACAGACACAGATGTTCTATTTCCTCAGATTCTACGCCAACCTTTCTGGCAATGCAAATTTTATAGCATTGTCTGAAAAATAGAAAAATCTAGAAAATTAAAGAAAACGGAATTAAGGAATGTTTAAGAGACCAAATAGCTTAGACTTAAGATTGCATTAAGTTTCACATCAGAATATGTGGAAGCTAGAGACAGCAGCTGAATATGCAAAAAATCTGCACAAAAATAGAAGTAATAGTTCCAAAATCAATAAGAAAGTTAAAGAAGTAAATCATGAAAAATATAGATGGATAGATCAAAATTATAAAAATAGTATATATTCCCTTTCTCTAGTACAAATTAAATCAGAGAATCAAAATTTTCTTGAATATTTTTACAGATTCAAAAATATCACATGTGTATGAGGAAAAATAGGCTCGATTCGAATTATTTAACAGAATGTGTCGAACTCGATGAAATTAGAAGATAACTCATTATGGTTGGTGGCAATTTTAACAAAATAATACATAACCCTGATAATGTAAAAATATTTAAGTAAATTGAAAGAAAGATTTCTAGCCTTTTACCAGCAGTTGGAAGATTCTTTGAACTCTTATTCAACGTTGTTTTCTTATTCAAAAATATGAAAAAAAGTAGAGAAAAGAAACAAAAGTTTTCTGCTCCCGGTAAAATAAGTTTCAGGTGATGGAGAAGATATATATCAGAGATTGACACCCATGAGACTAGGGGGGGGGGGGACAACTGCCGCGAAAAAGAAAGCAGCAGAACCGATAGTGATGACTATAAGCATTTGAGTTTTTCGACATGGTGTGTTCCCAAACATGGTCGAGGGGTCGGACCTCTCCAAACCGATTACAATAATCGGGAAATCCATTATTAACGTAATTAGATAGAGAATTTGCATAATAATTAGTCTCAATAACCTCTGTTCAAAGAGCTTAGTTCCGTGGAAAAGTATGACTGCCTACAATCAATGTAAATTGGCAATCAAAAAGTCCTCAATAGCTATGAACTACGCTTATTCAAATCGTAGACACAAATATACAGACACCAAAATACAGCAGACATGCACTCAAACAATAAACAGCGAACAACCACACACTAAAAGATAATCAATAGTAAACAAGCTCAACACTACAAAGCGGCACGTGACTCATTCCTTAATAAGTAATATAAAGACGATTTTTTAAAAATCAATTCCTACTTAGAGTATTAGGGAAAAATTATATTAATTGTATTTTATTAAGTAATTTCAATTGTTGCTGTTCTCTTATTCCACTTTACAACGGAAGGAAGGGTGCAGTAGCTTCTGAGGATGTAGGCCACTTAAAGCCCGAATGCATAAGTCTGATTTCTTGCTCACATGCGTCATAAACCTTTTTTACGTTGTCATTTCATTCATTCATCCACCGAACGTTGTTTAGATCTGAAACAGAGAACGATCACCTCTGTCTCAGTACACCCTGTGGTATTACTCTCCACATGGAGAACTTTGAGACCACTTCAGATTTAATGTCCAACACACACGGAGAGTCTTCGGCAGACAGATTCGAATTTGCTGCCCAAGCGAGGCGAATCCAATGTCCTACCAACTAGGCTGACCCTGCCTACAATTGCAATTAGTAAAAACAATTGATCAAAAACTATACTTGCATTGAATTTTCAACGGCAATTGAGAATTCAAAACCAATTGTGGCAACGCAAATTGCGTGAATTTCCTACACTATTTGGGGTAACTCAATATATATTAAGAATTTCAAATATTCTTTATTAGGTTTTATTTTAATTCGAAAGTACTTCAAAATGAATCTGAAAAATCGATTAATTAACAACGTTCAATTTTGTTGTTGTTACTTATACACTTGCCCTGGACAAGCTTAAATCTGTTGCTGATACAGAGGTAAATTTAAGCCAAATGGTGCCTCTGTTTTTTTGTTTTGTTTTTTGAAGCAGGGCCAAGAGTACGACTTAGCTACACACTCACCATTTTTGCTTGCATAGCCCCTTTTAACAGGAGGACACAGTCACACATTTAACAAATAGCACACAAAAGAACAATCATGTTCGAACTGAGACTTCCCTAACACCAGGAAGGCAAGCTACCTCTGTGCCAGAAATGTTTAATTTAAAATGCATTTAACATTATATAAATATACAAAAATGTTTGAAATAATCTACCGAAAACATGTTAAGCCTAAACTTATTTGCTTGTGAGAAAACAAACTGAATACGTTACTTACTTGGTGTTGGAGAAATGACGATTTTTTTAGAAAGTTAGTTTTTAATTAATTTATTATATTTAGTTTTTATTAATTTATAAAAATTAATGAATTAATATATGAAAAAATATATTAAAATCAAATGCCATCCATTACAACTTTAAAATATTTACTTGAACTTGATTGGATGAATAAAAAGTATTTTCTTAATCATTGAAAATTTGTACAAGTTACAAGAGGGTAAAATTTCATTTCCTTATTTCTCCAGCCAAAAAGAATCTATATTCATCTTTCGTTTTCCTAGAGGTGATCTTTTCATTTTAATTTTCAGATGGGAAGAAAGTCAAAATTTTCAGACAACGGCTTTCGAATTGCTAGAAATGCTTTAAAATTACAAAATTAAGAAAAATTATACGCCATTAGTAGGAAAGGTAATTCTGGATACTTTCTGAACTACTTTCCTCAATGGTTACTTTTATCAATGCAATAATATGAGGTTCCGTAATACAAAGGGGAAATCATTTTCTTATTTACATCTTTTTGAACACTTTCATTTTTTGTTTAATTTTCTTATGTGAAAATTTATCATAACTTTAGAACACTTCATAATTTCTGAAATAACTATTTTTGCATTTTTTTATCTAGCGCATAGTTTGGAAATAATTCTCTGACTAATTAATTTTTAGTACAGAATGTCATATTTACAATTTAAAAAATCAACAGAATTCTTTTTAGAGAAAGTCTTCAATATACAACTATATTCACTATTTCAACATGGGTTTCCTTCAATCAATGGAAAACATTTTAATAAAAAGAGTTTGGTAAAAAAAAATTACTACATATTCTGAAGATTTTAAAGAAGTGTTCTTGCATCAACAAAGAAATCCATTTCAAATTTAAATTTATTAACTCAATGAAGACATTTCTCAAGAATCAAATGGGGACTAATTTGGAACGTTTCCAATTCTTGAATTTAGTTTTGTCCTAGATGCTCTGCATTTTGTTCATTAATTTTTAACTGCACTTTTTCTTTCTGAAATACCTAAGGTGATATGAAATAGGATTTTTTTTTAAAAAAAATTATTCCATAACTTTATAAAGAAAATAGAGTACTAAACTCCTCCTCTTTCTTAACTCCTCCCTCCAAGTTAGTCTATCAAAATTGACGGGAAAAATGCTCATAATAATTAGAATATTTGGTGAAATATAAATTATTTTCCGAATTCTACCAGAAATCTCATTATAAAGTTATGCTCCTAATATACTGGTTCAAGTTGAATTATTTCCTACCAAATTTAATCTGGGCAGAAATCAAAGTCTCAGGTCCGTCTGTATAAATATCCAACGACACATCAAATTTTTAAATACGTCGATAGATATTTATCAGAAAGAAACGAATTTTTCGACAGTCAAATTAAGCGTCAGGTGCAAAAATAGTATTCAAATTATTAAATAACTTGCAAGCAAATAATACCCAAGTATTCATTTAAAAGCATTAATGCACATTCTGTTATGAAGTTATAATAGAATCCCGTAAAGTATTCGAGTTCATTCTTTTTCTAATTAATATACATCTCTTCCTAAATAGTGGGCTTAATTCATTCGGATTCAAGACTGTCACTTTGATTCAACAGAATTTGCGTCTCGAAACTTAAGTCGCTCATGCATACATTCTATTTATTTTACAAACGGAGCTAATTAGAAAGACTTATTTATTCAGTGACCCAGATAGATAATATAGTTCTAACTGATGCGCATATCACAAAATTAAATAAGAACGAAGAATGCAAATAAAATTCATGGTTTGTTAAAAATTTTATTCAGTTTATTTGGAGTAAAAAATTGGTATTTCGGAGTTTGGATTACTTCTCTGGTTTTATTGGATGTAACATAATTTTTAAACAAATAAATCAAGTATAAAGCTTTAAGAGATTAAACAAATACAAAACAAAAACTTTATATTCCAATAATATGTCATGTTTAAGCATGATTCAAAGAGTTTTTATGCAATTTTAGAAGAAAAAAACTTCTTCTTTAATTAGTATTTCAAATGACAAATTATTTTTAAATGCTAAAATTGACAGCCCTTTTTCAGAGCGGCAATTTTGTCTCTTGAATTTCTTGAGAGTTAGTTTTTTTTGGGGTAAAATTTTGGTAGGTATTGATTTCCATTCCTCATCTACTTCTTTACAGAATTCATCAATCAAGGTGCATAGAAAGAGTTTTTTTCAACAGTCCATAGGAGAAACGATAGGAAATTTGCAGAAATATATTGAAAAAGTATATATGAAATACCTGTATAAGTCTTTATTTTTTCAAGATATGTAACGGCACTTCTCGAAGTATGCTTGTAATTTGGTTTTAATAAAGTTTCACTTTGAAAATCATTGGGATAACAAATGGATTTTTTAGTCTGTAAATACCGATCGTAAAACTTTCTCCTGGTATTATGTTGAATTATTTTTTCATATTTTTCTTTTCCTCTTTTTTTAAATTTCTTATTCTAGAAAAACAATGAGAAAAGCTTAAACCCCTTACTGAAATTTACTTCGAGTTTGATGGAATGAGATGGGTATAATTTTTTCTCTTTGTTATCAAAAGTAAATAAATTTAGTTTTGGCGTTATCTTTTCAAGAAACCAAGGTTTCATTAAGGACCGCATTGTGTTTCCATTGATCTCCAGTCAAATATTTTTCATACATGATTCTACAAACCGTTCTTCGCTAAGCCACATGTCCCCGCAAATGCCATGAACATTACGGTTACTGGCGTTTTTAAGCAATAGATTTTTGTTCATTATTTTATTTGTTGTTGCTACGGATGCATTTATAGATTTTGCAATTGACATCTCTTCGGTATATTTTCTCTTGTTACCAGGAATTTTAATTCATAAATACTTAAAACTTCATGCACAATTATGGGGTATTAACTGGGGGTCTTTTTCTCATGTAGAATAAATGATTCACGGTTTTCCCCTTTCCTATTAATAAGGCGTATTTCCTATTTAAAAGCTTAAATATGTTTATCATGCATTTCGGCGAGTTTTTAAAATTTTGGAATAGGGATATCTATTTTTGAAAAGCTTGCAAACATATTTTTTGAGTCTTGGCTTTTATGAGACATTAAAAAAATAATTTTAAAAGAATCAAGCAATATTTCTTGTTTCAAATAGTAATCTGTTGTTAGAAATTAATTTTATTCCAAAACAAATAATGTTTTTTTTTTTCAAATTTTTTGATAAAATTGTTCTAAAAAGGCCTAAACATTTTTTTGCGTATTCCCATTTTTCGATAGGCACTAGATTTGCAAAACATACTTCTAAATCCAATAATCAATAGCCTTTTGAAATCCTCTTATTTGTGATAATAAAAGAAAACCCCATTTTTCAAAAACTGTTTAAATTCGACTTTTTCCATAACTATTCTTTTGTGTTATTGTATTCTGTCTTTTCAAATTTTTCCCTTGCGTCTAAAACACACCTTCAAATTATGAAGCTAAACCTCTGCCTCTCAGCAACATAAAAAAAGTTTGCCAGCAGAAAATCAATGAGGAATTCTCGCCAAATAGCAACAAAGAATATTTTTATGGTGGATCAATTGGTGTCACAAATCGATTATTGTCCTTCTAATGGAGATATTCCAACAATATCTGCTGAAAAAAGTTCTTTTTCTTGAACATTATTAAGTCAGACATAATTTATGCGAAACAATCTTTTATAATTGGAACTTGAAGGATGTTTTTGATGATCATGTCGTTTTGATAAGAAAACTTTTCTTCGGAACTGTTTTTCATATTTTATACAAAATATAATAATGAAAACTCTTCGTATTGTGATTTCTGCGGTAGCTCTATTTTTAATTAAACTTCTATTCAATAAATAATGTAAACTGTCAAAGTTGTAGAACATGTTTAATAGATTCTAAGGCTTAAATGTATTTGAATAGTAAGTAAGTAATGGAGACAGAAAAATAATAAGATGAGTATTTGAAAGTCTTACAGAGTTTAAACATAGTAAAAAAAATACATTAAATCTTGTTTCTGAAAATAATCAAAAACAAATACAGCGCACATAAAATCTCATCTTACTGAATTCTTTTTTTTGAATGCAGAAATAGATGGAATTACACACTTTATGTTGTCAATTAAATGCTAAAAATATGTGGAATAATAGTAAAGTAAAATATTTTAATCTCTTAATCCAAATTTTAAAGTTTAATAAATTCATTATAGTTCTGAAGCTATCTCATTTTGCTATTCTTTTTTAAACAAGAGGCTTGAAGGTTTTGGACAAATTTATTGATACCTTCGTTTTGTATAAAAAATGAGTGTTATGAAAGATAAACTTCTTATTTAAGATTTCTGACGTATTGAAATAAAAATTGTCATATTAAAGGATGAAATGAACTTAATTAATTTTCTTATTATCATCTCTTTGACTTTATATTTAAAAAAATGTTTTTACAATCAATGGTTTTATATACAAATATTTGCTCTTTTTTTGTAATTTGCTCATCAATTGATTTACAAGTTCAATATTATTTCAACTTAATCAACGATAATAGTATGTTACAATTTTTACTTTAGGTTTAAAAGTTTATTGATAAAAAAAGTTTCAAGTAGAAGCTTCCAATGTCAGCAGAGAGGACGTTCACTTCTTTTTCAAAAGAACCCTTCACCTCTTTTTTGCTTGATAAAGTTAATGCATCAAAAGAAAAAATATTTAACATATTAATAGTGTAATCATATATCTTGTAAATGAAACAATATGCAGCAAAATATCTCTAATGAAATTCATGAAATAAAGCATTAGGTGCACTTAATTTGATAAGATAATTTTATATTATTACTTTTTTAACTTTTCATGTTCTGACATTTTAAGGGCTAAACGAAATTCGGGCAAAATCATAAATATATGGAATGGGCACAATCATTAAGAAGTTTCTAGTAATTTCATAAAGCACTATGAACGAAAAATACTGATTTCTGAGATTCTGTACTTTTTCATTATAGAATGTTTTAAATGGTATTTTTATTTTAAAAATGAAATAAGGAATATAGTATTAGAACAGCTATGGGGACAGAAATTTTAGTTTTAAACTAAGTTAAAATTCTACATATCTATACTTTAAAAAGTGCAGAATATTTCTCGCAGGATATTTCTTAAAAAGTGCAGAATATTTTTTTTACCAAATTCATTAAAATGAATCAAATTTGATTTAAGAAGTGCATACATTTATAGACATTGTGGGTCTATTTAATACATGAAAATTATTCCGTTATCTCTTTGAAAAGGTTAATAATGATATCTTACTGTAATCCTCAAAAACATTTGAGAGATTAGGAAATGTTTATAAAATAATTAAAAAAGAAATTTGTGGTAAATCAGATAATGAAATGTAGCTTTTAATTTCGAAATGACTGTTATTCAAACATATATCTATTTACCGCAATATTGTATCAAACTAATTTTTCTTATGTTTTTTTTTTGAAAAAAACATCTAGAAATATATTTCTACTGAGGACATGAAAATGAATAATTTATTAAATGTTTATTTATTACAAAAAAATTAGGAATATTAAAAAAAATATTTCAAACATTCTCAATTTATAGATATAACTGAAATAAAACTCAGAAAATTATATCTAAGCCTTGAAGAAGTTCCTTAGGATTCTAATGCATAAATATATAAACTAAAATATGAAAGCAACAGAATTTCTAGAAATCATAAAATTACAAAAGCGAATTAATTATTTAAATGAAATATTTAGAAATGTAACCTAGTTTTTAAAGATGATTGTGGATAGTTGAATTTCTGCATCGGGAATCTGCTTCTGGCATTTTTTCTTTCTGAATACAATCGAAGGCAAAAAAGAAAAGAAAAAAAAACATGAATGAAGTGTATTCAAAATTATATCTCAAAACACATTAGAAATAAAACATTTTTAAGTAATTACAGCATAAACTAAATAACAAATAGTACTAGACAGTGACTGAAATCCTCATCGTGATATATTATCAAACATATACCGATGCGTTTCAATATATTCTGATCTCATAATTTATTATAACTATTAAAACAATAATAGCATCTATATTATATGATGGCTAATCATAACGACACCAAATAAAAGTAAGTTTCTTTTTAAATAATAAAATCCTTATTCTTTTCAAAAAATAGTCAGAAAATGATTGTGTTAAACCTCTTTAGCAACTTGCCAAAGCAATTTCAGCAGAGAAAATTTTTCACATTAAATCATTTAAATAATTTTTTTTTTAATTTTCTCAACCTTCTTTATTACTGATTTTTAAAAAACCATCAGTTTCTTTCGTTTCTTACAAAACGAAAAAGGAAAAAGTCATAATGATGCATTTAATTAGTAAAATTGAATAGTTTTAATAAAACTAGAACTCAAAATCTGATGTCATGAAAGATTAAGTTTTTTTGTAATTGCTTACATTTTTATTATGAAAATTATAATTGGCAGATTTAATTTAAATATGCATTCGAATTTTAACAATAGGTACATTAGGTAATTAAAATAAATCATTCAATTTTCCATTTCCCAAAGAGAGGGAAAATTGTAATTCCGAATATTAATAAAAAATATTATGGAGGGTAAATTTGTTTACGGAGGAACGATGTAAAACATACAACCATTTAGAAAAGGTTTTCATCATAATGAGATAAAAGAAATATACACCATTATATGTACTTCTTAACGTAAATTAAATGAAAAAATAATCAACTCTCTAGTACAACGGTTTGTTTCTGAATATTCAAATTCTAGTTAATTATTTAAAATTATTCTATTAACATTTTGGTATATTATAAAATTCGAAATGAAATAAAAAACTAAAATTACATTAAAATATGAAAAATTAAGATGAAGGGGAGAAATAAAAATATAATGATATTAAAAATATTTACTCGATTGAAAATTAAGCTCTAAAATATCTTTACATTAAAAGCTGAAAAATAATAATTTCACAATAAATGTCTTTAGTTAGATGAATGCTGAAATTTTAAAAATCAATTAGAAAATTTTTATATATATATATATATATATATATATATATATATATATATATATAT
>JAOUZG010033074.1:3744510-3767664 GCA_026289955.1 Argiope argentata
ATATATATATATTTATATATATATATATATATATATATATATAATTGTTGAAACAGTCATTTTATATCTTTACATCGTTGCTCTAACCAACGGAAGGAACGGAGGTTTCATTCCAGTAGGTCGATAATCTTGCTCAACAAACTTTCAATTAAAATGAAAATTCATTTGAAAACAAATACATATAGTATAGTTAAATGCAAGATGATAGACTATTAATAACTAAATATAGCTAATATTTGAAACATGAGTGCTCCACGAAAAACAGTGTTGGTAAAATTCAACATTACTTATACGTATTACATTCTTTATTCCAGATGTAAACACTTGTTCAAACTTAGTATTTGTGTGAAATTAAATATGGTCTTATTCTATTTGTATCAAAAAATGCAAAATCATCCGAATCTTTTAGACGTCTCAACAATAACTGGTACAAATATTTTCTAATCAAAATCAAAAATCATGAAAAGACTAAGAATATACTTGAATATGCGATAACATTATTACAGCATTATCGCCAGCCGCAAAGTCCATTTCTACATTTGTGATAACATATACTGCTCAAGACAATTAAAGGATACTGATGCTTGGGGTTGATCTTGTACCTGAAGAATTATTTGAATGATTGATACATTATTGACAGACGTATTCGGCTATATAAGATAAAAATAACATTTGCTTGGCAGGAAAAAATGCGTTTGAGATGAGTATTGAAATTGAGTATTTGGGTACTAAAAGGAAGAAAAAAAACACAATTTGTGCACCTGAAAAAATAAAAAAAAAATGATGTTTTCTTTTTAAAAAATCGTTTTTAGTAGTAGGAATGGTTTCCCTGGATGGTCAGCAACGTTGGACATCTTTGAGACATCAAGTCGATGAGGCTATTAATGTTGTACTGGAGTATTCTGTCCCAGCACTTCAGAAGACCTCTTTCCAGTTCTTGGAGAGTTTGTGCAGGTGGTAAACATCCAGTAAGACGATTGACCAAAATATCTCCAACATTCTCGCTTGGGTGCATGTTCGGAGAATATGCTGGCCTCCGGCTTCCTTCCCATCATATCCCAGACATGCTCGATGGAAGATAGATCTGGCGTTCTGGAAGGCCAACAAAGTGTTTGACAAGCTTGTAGACAGTTCATAGTAAAATGTGCCATATATGGTATGGAATTGTCCTTCTGAAAAACCAACCGAGGGTACTGAAAAATGAACAGTGGCAAAACGGGTCTTAGGATGTCGTCGACGTTCTGCTGTGCCATAACTGTACCTCTAATGACGACAAAAGGGATCCGGCTATTAAAGAAAAGGGCCCTCTAGACCATAATGTTTTGTAAAAGGTGTGTCGTGCAATAATGAAAGCAGGATCCCCACTGGGTGGCTCCAAACACGTTTTTGATTATCGTCAGGACACAGTTGGAAGCGGTATTCGTCGCTAAAGACTATACGTCCCCAGTCCTCCAATTTAATGGAGCCATACACCACTGTAATCTGACTCGGCAGAGTGCAGACGTGAGTGGTAGGCGGCGTAATGGTCGGCGCGAGCGTGCATTTCACTGTCACAACCGTTTGAGAATGGTTATGGTAGACACTGGTGTTTGGGTTGTACGTCTGATGGTTGATAGAGATGAAGAAGGAGCTGTGACAACTGATCGGACAATCATCCTCGTCATTTGATCGTGGTTCAAAATTGCGAGGTCGGTCCCAAAATAGCCCTAGCGTTGCTTTATAACGAGTTAATATAGCTAAACTCGGTTGCTGTTTAGAGATGGAAAGGAACGTAAGAAAGCTGAAGGCATTGAGAAATAGAATCCTAGAGTAAAGATTCCTAGAAATTTTGGGATTAGGACACTCGGTAGAAATGACGGAGCGAGAAAAGAATTAGAAGAATAAATAGTTAAGAATCTGCATTTTTAACTTTTATTGCATTCCATTATGGTATTTTTGTTAAACGAAAGAAAAATCAAGTAAAAATATTGTACATTGATAAATATTCATGTCTTATATTCATACAGCTCCATAGTAGTAGTAATTTTTGAACTACAAAATCTAGGCTGATGTTTGCTAAATGGGAAGCAAAACTTCCAAATATCGAATACATTTCTTACTATAAATCAAACTGTGGTATATTTAGAAGCACTCTTGGATACTAGTTTATCTGATATGGATGTATCTTAGATACCAAGTGATAAATGAGATACTATCACTGATGAAGAAAATATTTTAGAACATGATTTTTAAACCTATTTACTGATTTATCAACTGATGTGTTTGGAATTATGAATATTCTTTCTACATAAGCGGATGAAATTTTATTAAAAAATCAGGCAAAACTGAGATTGATGTTTCTAGTAAATGAAGGAAAAAATAAAACAAAAGTCGTAGAATAGAAAGAATCGACTTTTAAAAAACAAATAAAATTAATTAAAATATTGGAGCTCTTCATATTAAATTTCAAAATTTAACAAATTTGTCACTTTTAGAGTTTTATTTTAAATTTTACCTCATGCATATATTGAACAAATGGCACGAATAATATTTATCTGTATATGAAAGAAAATATTGAGGCAAGTAATCATGACATATTGCATTTTAACTATTTATTTTGAAGTGATTTCTTATTCCTTTTTTCTAAAGATATTGGAGCTGTGTAGAAGATGCATCCATATCTATTGAATCAATGTTCTTGTTTCGTCTTCACTTACGGAAAATAAAAATGTATTTTTTTAGTATGATAATGAATGCAAAAATGAACGAATACCTGGGAAAAATATCTCTTATTTTCGAATAATTATTTAAAAACTCTTCAATAATTCAAAATTTCTACACAGCTTCAAATTTCTAAGCATGAATGAGTGAATAGTTTCATAGTATGATCATTATTTGTATACAATGTATTTTAAAAAAGAAAGTTGAAAAAATCTAGGCTCAAAATGTGAAGGATATGCTCAAATTGATATTCCTGTTCCAAAGAAATTTACTGTGGGAAGAAAAAATTACTTTTCCTGTAATTGGGATTCCAAATTTGTGAAGGATTTATTATAATATTTGCTTTAAAATCTTAAACATATTTTGAAATATCTTAAGGATATTTTGATGCCTTTTCCACATCGCATGACTTAAATTACCATTCAGCTTAAAAAGTATCAATTCCACAAAAACATACAGTCCATGCGCTGCAGGTCATTGTACACTGAAATCCAAATAAGTTCTAGCCGAAGGTGGCAGAGGAGAGACTTATTATCGTTCAGATGGATCAGCACAAAGGAGTCCACTTAAGCATCGAACTGTCGCATGCGTGTGCTTATTGGATTTATTAAATGAGATTCTAGTGCACAAAATTGTAAGGTAAATATACAAGTTCGCTATAAAGGGAAATATAACCAGTGAATGGGAGGTTCCAGTCAGATGTTACGGTATCCACAAATTCCATAAAAAGTGTAAAAGAGGTTGGGAGAACCTCTTTAGCAATCCGCTAAAAATTTCAGATGTTGCCAGTTGGTTATTCTATGATCTAACTTGGTAATGGCTGGAGATGGAACAGGATTGCTTTCATGTTTTATGAATAAATGATTATATCATTCTCATTCTTTTGTCAGATGTGATTAAATTCATCCGGCATATCATTTTAAATTTAAAGAAAAAGTAAAAAATGCATATTTTATATGAGTAAATTTTTTTATAATTTTTTGTAAATCTGTATTAGTAATAATTATAATTGAGTTTAACATGTTGCGCTTAATTTAAGCACTTTTAAACTATTTTTCAATAATGTAATTGTTTGGAAATTTTCCAATGTCCTACTTTGTTAAAATCTGTGGTCCACACATTTAAATCTTAAATTATCTCCTAAGATATCAAATTAAAAAAATGATCTGCTATTTATGATGTCAAAGTATTTTTCTTAAAGCCATGAACGGGTATTCATGTTTTTATTAAAATTTCTGGTCTGAAGTACAAAGTATAATAATGAGATAATATTAACATGGACAACAGGAAATATAAGATAATTAGAATTAACATTCTGAATGTAATAAGTATGAGAATTACACGCACTGTGCTGAAATACTAGTAGCTTTTGTGAACTTTCAATCCCATTGCAATATTAATTTAAAGAGGACGAATTCTTAAAAATCGATAATAATTATATACCGTATTAGCCCTATTTCTTGTTTCTTCCTGTCCTTTTCTTTGATAAAAATTCAGTTTGACCAAATTTTATTTATCATTACACGATAATACAGTCTTGCCGTCAACTGCTTAAAACAACAAAGCTATATTAATGTGTAGTAATTATTATCATATAGCATTTTTAAAGGGCCCTGTAACAAAAATTAATATGAATCTATTTACACAAAAATAGTTTTGGGATTTTCAATTGATCAAGATAATAATTGCTTCAGAATGTTTAAGTCTATTATAACAAAATACATTGAATATAATTTGAATATTATTACCCATCATGATTTTCTCAAAAGGTGGCAATCAGAACATTTAAAACCATAAAAGAGAAAAGTAAAATTAAAAGCTCTTTATTTTACGAATTTTAATATTTTAATTATTATCTTCAAGTAGATTTACTAAACAATATCATGTCTTCAGGACATAAAATAAAAATTGAAAGTGCATTATTTTTAGCAAAATTCGTAAATTGCGTAATTTTTTGCCTTCCAATTAAATGACATCGAGTATAAAAAAATATTGAGTTAATTTAATTAAGAGGTCAAGAGGTTTGTTATTTATGAATAGACCTATAAATACATAATTTTAGTTTATTAGTTGAAAATTATTTTTGTTAGATGCGCAAGCCCTATTTGGTCATCATAGTTAAGAGATTAAAGAATAAAATACAGAAATTTTTAAATGGTTGTACATTAAAATTTTCACAATGCATATAGGAAAGAGGTGGGGTCTAAGATATCATAACTGACAATGGATTAATTTAATTGACCTAGTACAATAAGTTTCTTGGATTATAATATAGATTTCCTTGATCTAAAAAGTATTTCCTACCACATAATGAAACGAAAAAGAGGGAGATTAGATATTATAATCGGAATATTTATTATAAATAGGGCGGGTGGCAGCAGAAAGAAGCAGAATCCGACGGGAGTTTATTTAAGCGAATCTATTTGTCGTCATTTCAGTCCGAGGCATTTGAATCCTCAGCCGTCGATTAATTCAGCGAGAGAAATATTATCCCGAAATAAACATTAAGAGTCTTTCGTATTTTTCTCAAACCTCGCAAGGGTTTCTCGGCAACTGCTTATGCGTAATGAAGTGCGTCAATGGGAAGATCTGACATATTAAGTTCCCGAGATAGTATCGGAAGCAAGTAAATATTATTAAAAATAAGGATGGAGAAATGGGAGGGTGGCTTAAAACATCAAGAGGCGATTAGATAGCACAAATAATATATCTGAGAACAAGAATCCGAGGAGCAAAAATAAACCTGTAAAAGACATGTTACCCGTTTCTAACTGAGCTGATATTTGTGTTGACTCAATAGTTTATTAAGAAAGATAGGTTTATATAATACACGCCAATTCAATGGTGAATAATTTAAAAATCAAGGACAATGGCATAAAATCAAGGACAACGTAATTTCTTGTAAAAGGAAAACAAAGTATAAGAAACCTACAAGATGGTTTGAGAAAATACGCTTTTAAAGACTTTGCAGTGTTAATTATGTTTTTTAAATACTTTAATATTATTAACTTTCAAACTTTAGTGCAGTAAAGATTTGGAAAATCAAAGAACATTTTAAAGGAAAATCAAAGTTTCAAAGAAGGTTCCGTTATTCTTTAACGTTAAAGTTAGGATAATACTTTTGTAAAGAAAGCGATAACTAATTAAATTGTTACTTGATTATCGCTAACAGGTGTAAAAGTTGTATTATATGGTTTTATTATTGAAGCAATACAATTTGTACAAATTAAAACTTACGATTTTACCTTTTTGTCTGTTTCTACTCGGATAAATCGACAACTGTACTTAATATTTTAAAGCTAGGTAAAAAATTGAGTGAAACAAAATGAAAATGATATTCGCGACATAGTAGTATAATTTTAATTCAGAAGTTCAAAAGCTTGAGTATTGTCTACAAATATAAGTTTTGAATTGATTCGTGATATGGCTAGTGATATCTTATAACGCATTTCTTGAGAGTCAAAACTGAAACTCAGAAAGTGATAGACTCATAAATAAACGAAGGTTTCAAAACAGAAATGGTCCATTATTTCAAGGCTATAAACGATGTTGTATGGACCTATAGAGAAGCTAGAAAAAATGCAATACTTTTTGTAACAATAATTATTGATTCTTCTAAATTCCATTGGAGTTTTGTTCTATGTGGAAAATTGAAAAGTTCTTCGAAAAAATATCCCAGATTCGTAACGAGTTATTAAAACTACCTGTCTACCCTGCAATGTCTAGCTCTCAAAAGAGGCCTAGAGCAGCAACTGACAACGTCTATGTCAACTTTCCAGCCGTCAAAAAGCTGAGAATCAACTAACTCTGTTACCAAACTGGTGTTTTAAATTATCAAAATTATACCTGTTTAGGCCTTAGATAGCTACGATGTGCTACACGCGACATTTCCTGGAATTATGTATTTATTCTAAACTAAGCAAAATAGCCCAGACCCATAAATAGAAGGCACGTGCAACGTAACTCCATTAAAGTTCTCAATAGTCCCATAAATAATATAAACCTATTATTTTTAATTAACAATTATTTTCCAGAAAAAATGCTAAATACCAATTTTCATGATGATAGAGCTTTATTGCGCTCGTCTAAACTAGTTTCAATTAATTTTAATCTTTCCCTAAACTTACAAATTAAAGTATTATTCCAAATTATGATGTGGAGATGCTCGTGACCACTTTATCACATCGCGGAACTCCGAAACCTCACGACGTTGCCGTTGCAATAATTATTGACATTTGATGTTGATTGCAGAATGTTACGTTGCTCGAATATTATGGAGGCGCCTTTGTGTGATTTCAACTTCTGTAGAACCTTTCGAGCCACAGAGACCCATGAGGGATACTTCTCCTTCATGGCTAATGATGCCAATGACAAGCCGTGATTAATATTCATCAGGATAAAGTGAAACGGTGATGCAATGATCAAGTAACTTAAACAAAACCGTATTATAAAGGTGTAAACTCGTATGATATGCGTGTTGAGCAATCATGTTTTCTCATACAGCTATTTAGTTGGCTAAAGCGCTGATAAATTTTAATTTAACCACTCAACTAGACATTTAAATTTTTCACATTAGTGTTAACAAAAGATACTTACTGGTATTAACTTTATATAATGTTATTTTTGTTGTTTAATCATACAATTCAGTCAATATAATCAATCAATATAATTTTGAAGATACAATAAAATCTTTCTACAATTTAAAATTGTCGTTTAGTTTCTTTGGCATTTCAAAATGACCCCTAACAAGCTTATATTTTGATTGTTTTTCTATTCTAATATATCTTTGGAAAGTTGATCAAAATTAAGACAATATAAAACCTCTTTCTGGTTGTAATGCTTCACATTAATTGATTTGATTTTTTATAAGCATGATGATAATTGAACGGAACAAAATTCTCAAAATTAGTCATATATAAATGTACTTTAATTAGGAATTACAAAATGAAGACTCCAAAGGCTGGAATGTGGAAAGTTTTTTCAACGAATCTCTTTGACAGCAGCTTGAAAGAAGAAAGCAGTTTTTCAATTAATTCCCAAAATCCGGCTGATGTTTTATTTTCACGAAATATGAAATTATTTTCTAAAAAATTGCGTAAAGATCAATGCTTTCCTCCAAGTAAGCTGCGGTTGGGGTTTGTTAAAGTCATTTGGCGATTTTCACCAACAATTAAAATGTAGATCATCCGACTTCGAAGGATGAACCCCCGAGGGTTTGGAATAATGTCGGAAGCAGAAGAATCGTATATGCTGACCTATGTGGGCAAATTTATTGTGTTTTCTTCTATTTTGTATAGTTTCAAAGATTTTGGCGCTCACAAACTTTACATCTGGGGTTCATTATATATCGGTATCGTTCTCTTATATATCGCTAAAGAAAAGCGCCTGTTAACAAGATCTGTATACTAATCGTATGTCTCTGCGCAATTATTTACACGAAGAATGTAACATATTTTGATGAATTTAAGGATTTGGGAATTCAGTTACTAGTAAATAGAATCCAATATCGCCATCTATTTAAGTCTATATTTATCAACTGTTTTTAAAGTTATTAAGGAAATCACAGGTTATATAATTCGCACTTAATCTCTCAAATATTAAAATTCTCCAAATACACACGTACTCTCTCCAAAATTCAAATAAATTAACAAATTTTTATAATGCTTCGCTGACCTATTCTCAAGTATTCGGTTAACGTTTTAAAATGTATTAAAACTTTATGAGCTGCAAACAAGAAATACGTCAAAAAGTTGTTGCTAAAGCAAGACCTTTTATATCTTCTCGAAATAAAGTGACAATTTTGAAAAAATTCAGATAGGAACCTCCTCAGCAATCTAAATTATTTGAGAGCGAAGCAAATCTTCTTATGTATTAGGGAAATCCTGAATATCTGCGTTTCTCAATCATTTCATCAATGAAAATTTTATGTTTAAATTATATTTTTATTTGTAATTTAATTGTTTTTTAATTTTTCATATTTCCTTTTTCATAAGAAGAGAAAGAGCCTTAATTTATGTACTTGTAGTGAATTTGAGATCAAAAATTCAATCCATTCAATATGTTCAAGTCACCATTTTATTTTTTATCAAAATGCATTTTATTAACCGTACATGAAAATACACTGATTAATTTCAATAACTAATAGAGCTTCTACTGTGGGCGTCTGTACTCCTATAAAATCAAAATTCCTAGAAAATACTTGTGGGATACTGTTGTTTAATTATGTGACCGTTGGAAACAACTCGTGTAATTTGAATGCGAGATTTTATCATTTTACAAGAAATGTCTAAATAAAATTCTGTTTATATTAAGTAATAACCAATATTCTAATCTTCTAAATACCCTATTTAAAAATGTTTGAAGGTATCATTATCTAATTATGCCACCATTGACATAAATATAGTAAATAGCATGGTTATGTTTTAGTCTCTGATACGCAAACAAACTAACAATACATATTTTCAATTATTTTTAGTTCCTCTAGCCCCTGGATAGGCAATCCCAATAATGATCTACATTAAAATAATAATAGGTTAGAATAAATGAAAGCTGCTTTATTGAAAATTATTTGAAAATGCCAATTAATTTTTATTTATTAAATGATAAGTAGTGAATTCCGGAATGATCCCGCAATGACTAAAAAACATATCATTGATATAAATGATTTTTACGTCCTTCCAAAACTTAAAACCTTGGATTTTTATTGATATAAATTTCTTTGAAATACAATTATTTGTTTCATATTAATCAATGTTTTAAAATATTTTAAACATAAATTTGTAAGAATGGTTTTTATTCTTGTAATGAAATAACAATAATATAGTTCATTCACAGGATTTTACTCCTGATGAAGTTAAGATTTTAAAAAATATAATTATTTAGCATTTTATCTTTTATTTTTTAGCGAATTCGTCCTTTAAAATTATGCATAATGAAGCACCTCCAAACTATTTGAATCTAAAAATAGTTTAAATTCATTAACATCAGAATAAAAAATCCTATTTTTGTAAAGGACTATCAAAGTTAGATTTCATAACTTAATTTCAACAGTATTAAATTAATTTTAGGAATATTTGCAACGACATTTATCAAAAACAAAATTAACAAACTTTTCTGGCCCTAAGTAGGGCAGACTTCACCAGCTGGAGCATGCTTAAGTTTGAAACAAGTCCATAAGCATTATAAGAAACTGATATCAGGAATATTCAGACAATTATTAATTCAGACCAAATTGCTTCTCATGTTAAGTGAAACTTTAGCACTTTTTTTTTTCAAATTTTAGTGTTAAATTAAATTTTACAATTTTATTATCTTATTCTTCTTTAAGAATTTTAGCAGGATGTATTTAAACATTACATAGCCGATTACTTATAATTGATGAAATGTTAAAGATTTAATAATTTGAAAACTTAAATAAGAAAGCAATAACCATTATTTTTTTGAAGCAGAAAATGTTTAATTTTTTTCCTACAAAAATGTTATTTAATGATCTGGAACAATAAATTCTAACTGAACTATTATTTCTGAAAAGCTTTTCAATGAAATAATTTTTTTATACCTATAAAGAAAAAAAATTCTGGAATCATAAAATTGGAAATTTTCTGAAAAAAATATGCCTAAAAACACTTAAGATTATACGAAAGTAATTTTAAAAGATGAAAATTGTCAATAGTTGAAAAATATAAAGCAATTAAACTGAGGTGTGACATTTATTATTTTTAATGGTAATGAATGAATGATCACTATGACATTATCCTATTCTGCAAAGAATTCTCCTACTCTACCTAGTTAGGATTCGAAATCAATGGCAGATGCTTGAGCAAAGTTTTCAAATCGGCCAGATGTTCTAGTTTCACATTAATCAGAATGTATTGCATTTGTAAACAAATATATCGTTGCTAGATTGAGTAAGCATTTTATCGATTTTAAATTTCGTAAATATTTTATCGCAAAATTATAATTAACTTTTTTTATATGGACGTTTGTTAATTATTATTATCTAAGTATTATAAAGGTGTAATTATTATTATTTGCAATAATCTTGAAGAATTTAGAAAGATCTCACCAAAATAATTAGGAAAAATAATAAAAATTTATTGAATCTATATCACTTATTTTCACATCTTCATTGAAAAAAGAAATAATTTTCTAATTTTGTTCCCAAGCCCTAGATGGCAATATATTCATATTTTTCTTCTAAATGAAAGATTAAATAATTTTTTTAAAAAAAATCTAAAATTTAATTTATATTGAAAGTATACGTTTTGTAAAAATAAAATAATTTATACTGTCGATGACATAATACTTAGGCTTTTTCCCTTTAGGTTAATACCTTTTGTTTTAGTACTTAACACTAACTTTATTTTCTTCTAATTTATTTTAAATTGATCTTAATAACTTAGTATTTCTTATAATTTTTCACTATTGGGATATATTTACTCTCGTTCTGAGAAATTCTTAACGGCCGAATTCGGACAATAGTAAAAATAATCAACTTTTATGACAGGTGAAGAAGAGTATCACAAATTATTTCAATTTTTCCAGCCTTCAAAATAATTTTAGCGATGCAATGGAGAATATGAGAAATTTGTAACAAAAAATTAAAGTGTCCCAAACACTTTTTTTAGAATTTTTTTCTCTGTTTTATGAGAAAAACTAACGCTATAAAAGGGGACATTGAAATTGTACGGAAGAAGTTCAGAACTGATGTATGGGAAATTCATAGCATCTGTATAGTACGTTGTTCAAGAGCACAGCGTCTCAGAAGATGCTCTATTCTGAAGCAATACACAATGCAAAAGATGTGCCAAACTGCGATTTATAGAGTGCAACGGCAGATACCAAGAATGTTTCATGGATGAGGGTAATTTACGTTCTTCCATGAACGAACCTTAATTTCTCTTACAAAAGTGATAAGAGAAGTCAATTGAATACAGAATGATTAGTAAAAGTACTGTTTCCTAACGAAACACGTTTTAGTGCTATTTTGTAGGCTTATCAAAGAGCTAGGTATTGACCCTAGAATTTCTTATGATTTGTCAGGGAAACTCAAAGTTTAAGTAGAATATTTTTACGCTGCACGAACATTTTAAACATTGATAGACTCAAAAAAACGTGCTATGAAGAATATATGATAAAGCTTTTATGACATTAGATTCTAAATATTTTACTGTTCAATGTTATGCAGAATCAAATATGATAAAAATAAAGTCATAAAAATTTAAGATTAAAAAAATTATTAAAATTGGAAGTTTTTTTACCAATAGCTAAAAAAAATTATTTTTAAAAAATAAATTCTATTTTATAAGATAGAGATTTTTTTCCCTTTATCTTACAACATGATGTTATTCATCAGGTGCAATAAAAATATTATATATTTTCCAAAATATCGCTTTACTATATAGTTTTGTAATATTTTTTTAAAGTATAGAAATCACTTTCAATATTATCTACTAAATAATTTTCTTTTTAAACTTCACGTCACTCAGTAAATGATCTCAAAAATCTATTTTATAATACTTTAAATAAAACAACATATAGAAATTCGTATTTTTTATTTTAAAATATGTTAAAGTAACTCTTGAGTCATGTTTGATTTCTCTTATAATCACGCTTCTATGTTTTCAGAAATATTTTTCCTCTATACGCTTATCAACGGTATTGTATAAACTCCTCTCAACTTGTCTTGATGACTCGTGTGTTGTTCCATGAGTTCTTATTGATCATCTATAATAATGTGAAATTTGAAGTAAAACTAAATATCATAGAAATTTTCAAGTGATGTCTAAAACTTAATATCGAATGCGGAATTTTACCAATATGCCTAAAGCGAAGCTTGAAATTTTATCTAAGAATCAAGTAGTTAATTTATTGGTGAACTGAGAGTTATCATACTTTTAATTAGAAATTTTTAATGCAAACATTTCTGGAAATACTGCCAAAAACTTAACGAATAATAATAAAGATCAAGATATTAGTAAGTATGAATCAAATAAACAATATTTACCCGTTAGAAAAACATCGATTTGCATTAATGTAAATGGTATCCAACATCAGGATTGTTGAAATGTTTGACAACAAATACAAAAAAAGAGAATTATTTAAAATTGATCTTTAATTTCACTAACGTATTGGCAGAGCTTTAATTGTGATTGTTTATTGCGAAAGATATTAATTATTTCGGATGATATAACCATACATCGTTTATAAATTGATTGTCTTTAACCATTAACACCAGAGTTATGAAAAAGCAAATTCAGAGATTTTTTTTATCTCAAGTAGTGGCTTGAATTCTTTGTAATGAAGACTGAGAGATTCTCACTAGAGGGAAAATATTAAGAATAACTTTGTTTCTGCTCATATTACCGAAATTTTACTACTTGGTTATTGTTAGCTCTTCACATTAAAAATTCGCACCTTGAAGCCATCGCCGCCAGTTCGTTTCTTGTTAAAGGATTAGCTCATTTTACCTGACGTGTTGTCATTATAAAAGTCATTGACATACGTTCTCACTGACTAGCAAGGATTATGTGGGGCCATTTTTCGCTTGTATGGACAATGAATCTTTTATAATCGCTTTTTATTTATTTCAAATTCTTTTTAACATTTTCACTCGCGTTGCCACAGAGAAGTAAATTGTGGTCGAGAGTTACCTCTCCAGGGCAAATGATTAATTCTGTCCAGGAAATCAAAGTCTTTTAACGTTTTAATTGCGACTAGGTGACAGAGTTAAATTAGCGACCTCGTAATCTTACTTCAAATGTTTCTTTTTGTTTTATATTTGAAATTTATATGCTTTTAATACTAAATTTCAGAATCTTCTTAGAGAAAATGATTTACAGACAGCTACAAACCATGTTGTAAGTCGCATCTGCCTACAATGAAAGTTTTAATAGTTTCATCTTTCGAATGTAGACTAGCTCTTAAGAAAACACACTAAGCACAACTGAAACATTTAAAGTAGCAGAAAGAAGAGACTCATGATGAAAATTATGAAGAAAAGACAATGCAGTTCCTGATCTATTTTGACCTTCCATCAATAAAATATAATAGACGGTTTTGAAAGCTACACAAAATTCATGGAATGTTTTTAATATTAAAAAAACACCGATATTGAGGTATATTAATTTACTTTCATCTGTATTTGAAAACACAATAACCCTTTTATCCCCTACTATTCTTGTAAGCTTAAATACCAACATTCAATTAATTATTTATATCTATTAGGACTAAAATTACATTTAACTCTCACCAGGGCACAATGATTTTATCTTTCTCAAATAGCAAAATAATATTGATTATTTTACAATAAAAAAAAGCCCGCTAGTAAAAAAAAACATGAAAAGGCTATTCTAATAATTTATTTCCCTAAAAGGGTCCCTTTTCTTCCTCGTCGCTTTTCTTAACTAAACTAAACTAAAATTATCTAAACAAGTCTATTTAATATTTTCGTGAGCTTACTTCCCACTTACATGATCTTACAAAATACACTTATAAGAAATATAAGGGGACAAAATTAAGGGACCCCTTAAATGTGTACAGAATGTGAGGTACCCTTGTGCTTCTTATCTTTTCAAGGCAAATAATCAAATTGCGACATGTTTTATCTTTTCATTGCAAATAATCACCAATAAATTTAATTTTTTTTTTTGCGGCTGTAAAGGGTTTTTGGATCTTACCACCTTGGAGGAAACACTAATTGGTGGGGGTTAGGCTCCTCCCATTGATGACGGGACGTACTTCCTATGAGAAGGGCTGTCAAGTGCTTGGCGATTCTCTTAAGACTCAGCCAGAGTTCCGGCCAGTGTTGCTGTTGCGGAGGTTCGGTCTTTCAGTTTTATAGTTTAAATCCGTGTGCCTACGGGTGGGTCGGAGAATCTGGTATGACTTCTCACACTTGAAAATTTAATGTTAACTTAAATTTCAGTAAAATAGAATTTATTTAATTAAATACTATTGTTTAATTGTTAATAAAACGTGAAAAAAGGAGGATAAATTCAAAATATCAATAAATTGCCCATGAAAGGGTTAAATCAGTTAAGTATACTTATAATTCTTTGCAATTCATTTAAAAAATAATATTCGATGATGTGTAAAAGTGTAGCTAAACTATCATATACTTAAAAGGGTTTGTAGAGAAAGTTACCACTCATTTTATATTTAAAAAAGAACTGCTTCAAAAATAGCCAGTTAATCAAAGGAATCATTTAGGACAATATCAGAATCCATTGGCATGTGATCCATTATCCAGGATTCGGAATCTAGGTGCGAATAATGATATCTCCTTTTTCTTCTTGAAATTATTTTTAGAATTACGTTCAAAATAAAGAAAAGATGATATTTCCAAAGCTAAATAACCAATTTTTATGTCCTAAACATGTTAGTAAAAGTATCGATACTGTCTCGTTAAGTGGTGGCTATGTTGTAGGCTGTGCGCAAAAAGTGTGATTTGGGAAGATATTAAAACTTATTACAAGGAATTCGTATCATTATTAGAAACCTTTATTTTTCATTTTCTTAGAAGGTAAGGCCATTGTCTCCTCTATGAGAAGACTTTCTGCAAGTCTCAAAATACTCAAATTCACTTGGTTCTCATTAACAATGGACAGCTTCATTTGCTCGCGTTATCAAACCCTGGCTCCAATAAAACCCATTCTCTCACAAAGATTTTCAAAATTCAAACCTTACCAATAATAAAATTAATAAGACTCGTTTATTTCAATCTTTTAGATATGCTGGATATTCTCAAACATGTAAGATCAAATTTACTAGTATTCTAGAAAAGGACATTTTAAACTTAAGAGCATTTTTTTAATCTTTTTATTCTAAAAGCATTAAATATAAAGTCAGAAATTAAATAAGGTAAATACTCTAAAATGAAAAGTCAGAGATAGTTCATATCAGTTTAAACGTTTAATGAAAATGAAATGATACATATTGAGGCATTCAAAATCTGTGAAGAAATAATCATTTCGCAAGTAAAAATCCGAAAAACTTTCATTTTACGAACGAAACGGATTTACTCACCAATTTTCCCCGGCACAATTCTATGTGACGTATTCACTATAAGTCTTTGTTATTTAAGGGAGGTTGAAAATAAAAACACCATGTTCTGATTCATAAAATAAAAAAATAAGATTTCTGAAAGAAGCTTTTATCACCATAGCATCCATTTTGTTAAATGCCTAAACAGGATAAAGCGCTTTAAGAAATGAAAGTTTCTTTTAGACTATTCTCTCTCATAACAACTCAGAACAATTTATTTGAAGCAAGCTTCCGAAGAAATCACGTCTGCACATTTCTAAACCACAATATATTTCTTTCTGATCCTACCGGAGTAATAACTCTATCACATTCAGCGACCTTTTTTTATTTATAATGATACAGTTTTATAAATGAAAGCCTCCGATTAATAACTTTTATTGCATTAAAAACTAAATGCATCAAACTTTGTATTTATTTTCCTTTTTCTTGCTAATAGCATTTAAGAAACGTATTTATCACAGACATATTATTGTGTAAAATTGTTGTTTTAATAATAGATGAAAAGGTTCGTAACGTTTTCACATAAGTAATTTTATGAAATAGTTATTCATTTTTCACATATTTACAAACAAAATTTGAAATGATGGGAAATATTTTCTCAGTATGAATTTGTATCAATTCATTTGCGTTTTATTACAATATTATTTAATTACTTTTAATTACTTTTTTCATTATTCTTTAAAATGTTTCAGAACCAAGTTTTCAAAAACTGCATCTTTATTTCAGTAACATGCCCAAAACAGTTTGATAGATTTGATGCTCTTTGTCATGATAAAGTTTACCCCTTTTTAAAACTTTTCTCATAAGTTTTTTTATATGAAAGTTCAAAAGGGAAAAAATACACAGCTGAAGGAAAATTTAGAGAATCCTTTTGAAATCTCGGTAAATTCCTTTTCAAAAATTGTCAATCTCTTATTTTACGTAAAATATTTATATAAAAAGAAATGCTAATGACAGTGATTCTGAAATTCCGTCCCCTTCTTAAGGCTATGGTGACCCCTTGACAGATTACTGTATAAAACAGTATTGTAATCCGTGAAATATATGACTGGTATGCAGTTTTTGAAATTTCTCGCTGTAGATCAAACACTCCCATTTTGATTTAGTACTGGAATTATATTGCAGATTTAGAAATTGGCCTTTCCATGCAGTTCTAAAGCAAGTCTCGAGTTCAACACAAAATAGCTCTAATGAGTGTTACAAGACGCATATGAATGTAAACAGTTATTTAACAAATCATATTCATTATAAATAAATAATTTATTTAATTTGGATAGGTATTAAACTATAATATTTCTGACACCATCCAATATTAGTGTGTAAGGTATGATTAGTTAATAATAACTTCTAAAAAAGCTAATAGAAGGTCAAATCTACTTTCTTATGCTTACATTTTATAAATCCGATTTTGCATCGGACCCATAAATAGAAATTATTTGTAATTAAATTGATTCATATTCATGAAGAGCTTCTCAGTTCACAGGATTTTGAAATTATGTCGGTTAATTCAAGCTGCGCCTAATTTCTACCAAACTACTCTGAATGTTCAATCAACCGTTACTGTGTGATCTTTCTAATACAATCTTCAGGAACTATGGTCACTTAATACTACTTAATCTCTAAATCCTTAGATTCCCAGAATATTAAAATCTTAGGATATATTCTGCTTTAAACGGATCGGAATCAGGGCGGAAATTGCTTTGTTCTTCAGGGAATTTCTAGAAAATTAGGATACGAAGTAGTTACTGCTATTTTGAGAATTTTGCTGTTGCAAGTTTTACGAAGGACTGGTAAAGAGCCGACAAAGAAATAAGGAAAAAGGAAAACTTAATGTTACTTTAAATTTAGACCCTCTTTTTGGTCACCTTGATTTGAATAAGTTAGATTGAGTTAAATTATGAAAATACTACAAACATGTACTTTTATAAAACGGTAAGGTAAAAACGGCTGCTTTTCTGGAATTCTTTCTGCAATAAAACCGCTTGCATAATAATTCACTAAATAACTAGTCATTAATAAAACTAAAAATAATAGAAATCACTTTATCAAATTTTAGTGCAACCATATATAAGAAATTTGAATAATTAAACTGAAAAAAATAAGGAAAATGTTAAAATACGTAAATTTTAGTTTTTAAAGATCAGTGTTTACCAAATGAATTTTCTTCCAACTGAATCAAAGTAATTCATAGAGATAATTTCATTATACTTTAGTATTTCAAAAGTGAGTGTGTCTCTCAGAAATTTTAAACAGCGATTTATATATATATTGATTCTTTTCTCCAAATTGTCTCCTAAAATCTTTACGACGTATATAAAGTAACAATAGCGTATTATAGGTTCAAAATAAATAAAAATTTGAAAAAATTGATTCCCAAGTCATGAAGTAATGGATTAATTAAAGCCAATTCTGCTGTATAAAATTTTAGAAAGGAATTTTGAAGCACAAAAGTATTTCAATGTTCGAATTTCTTCTTTTACTTCACGAATACAAAAATGAGTTATTTGAAAAGACAAAGGATCAAATATGATCCCACAAAAACAGGTAAACAATCACATGTGAGAGTTGGAAAGAGGGAAGTTTTATTAACAGCAATAAAAATTGATCATCTGTTTAAAGCAGACTGGAGAGCCAGAGATGCGATACATCTGATTAATGACGTGTTGTATTTCACGAATACGTAGGACGTTACAAGATCTATCATAGTCTACTAATACCTGAAGACAAACTGGAGGCAAATCACGAAGCGAATCCTGCAGGACAATCCATATAAAATTTGATTACAAACTGACAAAAATCTCTTCTAAACAGCATGCTGCACGACAACCCAAGTACGTGTAAAAATTTTCATGTTTGGTTATCTGAGTAGCTAATGGAAGTGTGTGAAGTTATAAAAGCTACTTTTACTGCCTTTTGGTAGCAACTCTCGACGTGGGAGATATCACACTGTTCTTCTGTAAATGGTCATAAGTGCATATGTACAAAATGCTTACTTATCTTTCACTTTTTAGAATCATTTCTATACGCATTAGGATAAAATGTCAAGTCAACTGTACATTTCTACGACCATAAAAGATCCACCAAATTGAGAAATCTCTCGTTGACATGTAGGGTTCATGGATTCATGGGTGGTTTCTGTACCCATTCATTCCATAGAAGGTTAAACGAGAGTCGTTAGATCAGGCAGCCTATGCAATCAGGAAATGTCCAGTGGTTTAGCCTAAAAATTTTAGAGGGTAATGTAAGGTTTAATTTTCTGTGCAGAGCAGGCAACAACGGAGAACTAGTATACCTTCGATTCCGAAAGCCCATATCAATGATATTCCTTTGAAAGGCTTGCAATTTGATGCTTGTTGATATTACAGAAATGAAATTCGCAAAAATTTGAAATAGTTCACGCTTTTGTCTTTTTAAAAAATACTCATCCGGCATTCAACTGCTTTATTTTTTCAGTATCTTCCTGATTGTACTGAAAACCGAAATTTGAAGTTTCATCAAATGTCCAATATACATGTTACCCTCGTGACATGGCTGTAAGCAAAAATCCAAATTTCATCATTGTTTCAGAGATGCTGTTTCTATCTCTCGTGTAATCCTATAACACTATGTTCAAAGTCACTTAATTTTTTAAAAAATTGCCATTTTAGCAGCGGAAATCGACCTTATAATTTTACCAGACCCAAGACGACTTAGACGCTACCGAACTCATCTCGTTACGCTGTTTTTTTTATAAACATTGTATTTGCTTATATATGCCTATATTAATTTCTCCTGGCTATTCCATAAGTTAAGCTTACTAAGCTACAATTCAATCATTTTTTTATAAAAATAACTTTATTTCTGAAATGTCTATAAGTTCAATGGAAAACAGTTTAATCTAAAAAGATTAATCTTAAAGGATTTTAGTTGCAACTAATGGAAATTACAACATTATTTTCTACAATTTCGTTTTCAGAATTCGAAGCCAAATTCTTGATTGTCATATCCGATAGCATTCTCTCTTTACATACTTCGTGACGGTGTGAACGGATGATATTGCCGGATTTTCTTCCATATCTGAAATAGGGTAGGGAATGGAAATGTATCCAGATGGGGATTTTGAAATGGAAAATACCTAATCTGATGTATAATGCTAAGAAAAGGCAATTATTAGGTGACTGGTTACTTGCATTGACTAGTACTTGCTTTGTTAATTCAAAAAATTATCATGATTTCTCAGTTTTACATTCATCTTTAAGTACAAATCTTTTCATGAAGAGGATATTCAAATTTATTTCTCAACAAGAATTGTGAAATTTATTGAGAAGAAAATATAAATTTCTCTAAGTAATATGCTAGTGTGGTCAAATAAAAATTTATTTACCCTTCATAAAATTATTGGGGTTTATTTTTGCAGCAGATTCATGTATCCAGATCCTGGATTTCTTTAAGATAGACTTGTAAACATAACAAATAAATATAAATGGCTTAGAGTTTTCTTTAAGTTAAGATTGACATTTCTTCAATATATTTCTTATTTGAGGCATATCTCTAATCTCTTTACAATCTAATACTAATCTTTAATACTAATTGACATTAATGCTAATTGAACTTAATCTTTAATTGCTGAGATCATATGCTCTATCAAAGAAATGTTAAACTATCTTGTGATTGAAAAGCTAAACAAACAATCATTTTGTTTTTATTTTTATCTATTGAAAATCAGCCATTAAGAAAACTGATTTTGAATCTGAGAACTGTAATTATATATTACTAATTTGAGACTGGGTACTTTGCAATCAAATCCAGATTCTTATTATATAAAATGCATTTCAATTCTAATTTCTCTTGAATATAACTAACCCCACTATACCTAAACGATGAACGAATTTCTCTAGAACAAAGATTTGCCATAATATATTTAGACAGATTTTAGTTGAACTTGAATAGTTTTTTATTGATTAAAAACATATTTAGGGGCACCATAAGGCGTGAGCTCCAAGATTTTAACTCAGATGTCATAACTAAATTGACAACAGCTTTCAAAATAATAAGCTATTTTAACGCCTGTTAAGAAGTTGATATTGATATCTCAAGTGTGTTGTAATTGTTAACAGCGAAAATAATGATCTCAAACTCGTCCAAGGCCTGCCATCGCATAAGACAGGACTTGAATTTCATTCTCATGGATTCCGGCCCATGTCGGTGTAAAGAGTAATTAGTAGAAAGACATTACCACTAAATTTGCTGCTACGTATCATTTTCTATCCCTCTTTCACTGATATCAACTGCTTTCTTTTCAAGTGGATGCCGAATAAGTAGAAAAAATATTTATATCAGGCAAAGTGTAATGTAAAATATTTTCTACTCAGTGAACTTTACCTTTTAGGCTGTAATACAATGAAATTTCACTTGACTTCACATGGGTTGCACATTTTTGAAACTTGGATAATGCCATTCTATAAGTATCCACCAATATCCAATCCATACAATATTTTTCTGATCATACATTACGTTTTAAATTATTGTTCTAATTTTAAGAATTATTTTTAATTTTTTGTAAGATTATGATTTATCTTTCCTAAACAGAGCTAGCGTCCTCATGCTAATTTATCTTCTTATAAGACATTGAAATTTACAATTTTATTTTTGTTCTATTTTCAACAAAATATTAATGGTCTAAATTTTCGACATAAGATATATTTCAGACATGGTTTTCGAGCAAGAAAATTCCTAAATCAAACAAAAATGCACATTCATCTATTCATCATCATAAGAAAATCTTATAACATTTAATAAACTTGATCCCCTTATTTTATCCCTATTCTGTGGCTAGGTTGAATTCATTAATATTCGAAAATCAGAACTGCGATACTTAGTATTAATGTACACTTATTGCTTTTCACATGCTCTTTGAAATGATTTCTGAAATCACACTAATCTCAGCAGAATCGACCTATTAAGATTTTCCTTCATATTTTGTGCTTAAAATTACTTATTTACCGTGGAAACGGATAACTTAGAGACTGCGTCGATACTCAACGCATATAATAATAGTTTTACCAATAATGTGTTTGTTAACTATTAAGGGGAATTATAATTGAAGTAATTTAAGGAATGAAAGATCCTAATGGGGAAATAAAAAGTGCTAAGTTTTTAAATTATTTAAAAATGATTTGAATTTTACGGGGATTTATTTTTATAGAAGCTTTGTTTCAAATCAAATCTTCAGAATCGTTTTTCATTTATTTCATTCGTATTCATTTTTATTTGAGCTAAATAAGCAAATTATATTTTGTTTGTACATCGTTTAATTGGATAAATATTTGTTAACAGTGATATACTCAAAACACTAATATTAATTTGCGAATTGTTTAAAAGTGATTATCTTGAAACTTACTAGTAATAAGGAAGCTATTCATCAAATGAAAGGAAAAATATTTAATCAATGTAGCTAATTAACCAAATTTTGACACAGAATCAAATCGCCAATACAAAATTTAAATAATGAACCAGAACAAATATTTCCTCTTTGTTTCCTAACTAATTTTCAATCATAAAAACTAAGAGAAAAGCGTATCAAACTCCTATCTTGTTTCTGATCCAATTTTAATAAATTTACTTTATTGAAGTAATTTTAATTGCAATGTAAAGTTAATAAATGATCAAAATATTTTGAATGAAAGAATTTACTCTGATATTCGGAAAGTAAAATAATTGAAATCCTCATGGCATTTTCAATAACCAAAAATCATTTGTAAAAATACAAGAATAGCAGTTTTATCAAAGTCTGAAATTTTAAATAATGTAAAAATAGATTGAAGTACCTAATTTGTCACGAAAGATGTAACAAAAATATTTACTAACTATTGATTTATACTTAAAAAAGAAACATCTACTAGGTTCAATTGTTATAACAGTGTTAACTAATTTATAGAATTAATTTAAATTTTGCCCACAAATATTATCAGGCATATAGAAAGTTTTAATAAAATTTCGACAAAGTATAAATAATTTATCATTAATATTAGAATTTTACAGAGAGATAGCACCCTGGAGAAGTTAATGTAAATTTTTTGTAATAATATAAAAGATTTTTTGTGTAATTATTTAAAGTTATGTATTAAGTATATTATTTTTCAAATTTATTGTCCTGGCAGTAGTGCAATTATTTCTGATACTACGAGCTTCCCGACCCCAAGCTACCCCAGTGTTTGGTCTCCTTTCAGTTTATCTCCCTTTCGTCTTCTCTTGATGGCTTTTGTTTTTTCTTCCCTCGTGAGATGCGAGTAAGTTTGCCATAAGTGGCTGTTGCCATTTTTTTTTGCTTCCTGCTTTTTGTGGACAGCAAATATCACCATGTGTTGGCCGGGTGTGGTACATTTCACTCTCCGGTGTATCAATCGACCGATATCCCAACCATATAGCATC
>JAOUZG010033074.1:3767674-3787207 GCA_026289955.1 Argiope argentata
GGCTTCGGAATAGATGATACTGTGAAGTTCGAATCTTTCTCAATATCACATGGGTTATTTTGATTAATAAAGTAATGCTTATTCAAAAAAAACTTATTGTTAAATTTAAAAGAAAAATTGATTAAATGAAAATTTCCCCAATGCTGATTCATAATCGAATAGTTGTGCTTGACAAAAAAGTAAAATCAATTAAAAAATTGAAGAATGAAAAAATGTTATGCAAATCATGAATATAAAACAATTAGAAAATATACTGAAACTAGAAAAATAGGAAACATCGATTCCTTTTTGAACACTTAATTATTCTGGAAGTGTAATTCCGAAAATTAAGTTTCAGAAAGAGCTTGAAGAAGATTTAATTACATGTCGAAATAAACCAAACAAAAAGTGTTAAAAGTTTTCCAAATCACGATTAAATGAAATGCTCAAAACTTCCCGTCAATTCATCTCATCCCAACAGTTGATATACCAGTACTACAAAAATACTTTAAAATAGTTTTTATAAATCTTCCAGTAAAAATTTCATAATTTATTGTCTACAATCAATAATGCTTTGCGAAGACAAACAAATTTGTGATCAGCGGTCTCTTCCCAATCTTGAAAGTAACGCCTGTTCATCAAACATATAAAAAAATGTTATAACAGCAATAGCAAACATCTGTATTTTATCACATTATACCCATGTTATAAACAAAAGAAGGAAACCCTGGCATTAAAATAAGAAAAATATTCCCTTACTAGATTATCAAGAAATGCTTAAGGAGGGAATGGCGAAAAAAAGTCTATCTTACACAACAGCACTTAATTCCACCATTTCTTCTTCTCAACAAACATTTTCTGTCAAACAATATTCTTACACCAGCTATCTTAGCAAATCCTCCATTTAAGGAGGTTTCCACAGGCCCCAACTTATCTAATTATCCTGTGCTTGTGATAACAAAAAATAACTGATGAAGAAGACGAATGATTCGAAGAAAGTGAAGAAGTCAAATTGTATCAAACGGGCTTGCCTACTTGGCAATAAAAGAAATCAAAATATCGCAAATGCTCCTGAAAATCAATCCCCTTCCATATTACAGACCTTGAAAAATTCTTTAAAGACAAACATTAATGATGATGATGATAGCGATTCGCTTTTAAAGGTTCATCAATCTAAAGACGATATGTCAGGCAGTGAGGGTGATGACCTACCGTCTTCTCCATAGTCTTCTGCTTCATGCGGGTTTCGCTTTTCTTTGTTATTGTTTTTTAATTCTTTGATTTTTTAAAAATTGATGGCTCCTTTGATTATATGGAAATGTTGAGGGTTTATGAGCAAGTCTCATAAACCCTCAACAGATTCCTAAGAGAAACCCTAAGAGATCTTATTAATAAATATTATCATTCGGTATTGCACTCGAAGACAGATATAAAATAGATAAAAATGATCATCGTAATATCGAGTTTTCTCGCAAGCTCTTTATACAAAATGGGGCTTCTTTTGGTTTTGAAATTCTTACAGTGAGTAATATTCCTTTCGTACCTTTAATTCTGATATCTAATATTCGAGCAATGGTTATAGGGATTGAGATGCAATCTTCGTTTGCCAGTGGTAGTCTCTACTTGTCTCCTAACGAAAATGTCAATTAAACAGATATTAACATTCATTGTTTGGGGCAAGATGTCTTTTAAATAACGTTAAAAAATTTTCATTTGGCAACAAGAACTTTTCATTCAGATGATCTTGTAATTTTTTCTCCAGCTCTTTTGTCTTTTTTTAAATTTAACAAATGATAATGATCTGTATAATTGAGTTATTTTCTTTCAATTTTAATAGATAATACATAATATCATTGGCTCTACCCATCGTCTTAAATATATTTTAAATGGAGCAAACTTGCAAAATTTTATCTCTATGGATCATTCTTTTTATAGTTAAATCTTCAATTAACGAGGAAGCATTAAACCATATTGCTAAATTCATAATCGAAGCTGCAAGTAATTTTATTTCAAAGACATTTAGTATCCAGAGAAAGCAAAATGAGCCCTGGTGGAAAACCATTTGACAACAACCGATGTAGGAATTCTGGGCGAACAAAAACAGACAGGACTGTTAAACGGATGAGCATTTCATGGATTTTATTTATTTCTGTGAGCGCACTTCTTTATTCCAAATGATGGACTGCGTGGAGCCATGAAACTAATCATAAATTTCATGTTTTCCAACATCTTGCTTTAAAATCTCGATTCTTAAGCAAACCGCTGCAGCATCGAGTGTTCTAGATTCACCCATCTTCAATCGCTGCTAAGTGAAACAGAACCGTTATATTAGCAACGTGACTTCCAATTGTCTGTCCAAACTATACTGTCAGAATGTCCATACTTCAATGCTCCGAGTTTGTAATTATTTCAAAAATTTATTTCACTCTCTTTCTTAATTAATAAGACAGCCCATGTCCAAATTTTTGTAATTTCAAAATCTATAAAATTTTAGGCAATCATTTAAATTGTATTTTCACTTTTAACACCCTTATGCATTTTTCGATTTTTATTGTTTTACGTAGATAAAATTTTATCTCTGGTTTGGCGTAGCGTAGTGAAAACCATAGTTCTTGCCCTTAAAAGGTTCAAGCAACTCCAAATAGAAAACTAAAATTTGTTATAGGTACTCACGAAGTTTTCATTGTATAATTGTTGTGTTTACAGAATTCCTACAAACCTACGCTTTGTGTAAACAATTTGCTGTCGGATGCCATTACTCATGTCCCGTTATTAGGCATTGCATTTATCTGTTCGTACACTATATAAAGCATACAGCTCTCAAATGTGTGATTAATGAGAATAAATACGCTTAGTCCTCGGGAGTGTTAAGCTTATTTATTTACAGAAGGAAACGAAAATTTAACCGAACCTTTACCGAAGGAACGTAATTTTATGTGAGAAATGTAAAATCAACATATTAGAATAGACAAGAATTCTTGACCGGGCATTCATCCCCCGCTAATTAAACATTTACCACTGATCTAACTGACACATCATCACCTTTTCAACATTGCTGTGTAGGTCTCTTTACCACTTTAGATTTTCCTTTGAGATTCATACTTTTTGATTTTTAAACTCGAAGAACTGATGTTAAGACTTCTAAATCCTTCTCCCCTTATCCGGAAATAAATTTTTAACAAACATAAAAGTCTGTTTGGGATAGTCCATTCAATTTTTTAAGACATTATAATTTTTATTTTTCATTTTTGCTATTTTTCCTAATTAAATCGATTGTTTCCTGGAAGGAAAACTCAGATAATCCATTTAAATCAAAACTCAGAACTACTAAAAGGCATTAGGAAGAGTGTAGTGAAGGTTCCTTAACGATTCATTAAATATATATTTGTTTATTATTTTCAATGTAATGAAATTGCTTTTACTGAAAACTGTTACATACTATGGAGGTCATTCAAAAATTAATTTTGTGGCCTTTTAACGGATAACTGATTTCAACTTTCAACAAGAGAAAATTACTTCATTTCTGTAAAAGTGTTCCGCTTTTTGTTATTTAGGATAAATTTCCTGATTATAAATTTCATTTAGAGTGTTATAAAATTTCAAAGAGAAAGTTGAAAGTGTTTCTTCAGAAATTTTATTAATATATTTTCAAAAAGTTACAAGTGATTGTTTTGATATAAATAATTGAATTTAAGATTAAAATAAAAATACATTTCTAAGTTTTTTTAGGTTTATTTTTTTAGCTTTTAAAAAGATTGATCTAGTAACATTGCACCAATTACATTCGATAATACTTTTTAATTTTTTTTCTTTTGAGACAATTCAAGAAGAGATAAGTTTATATGTTTTCAGTACTTCGTTTTTTTTCTAAACAAGAATTTATTATCCAATAAGTGAAATAATTCGTTGAGATTTATTATTAAAAAATTTAATGCATTTTTATCAACTTTTTTAAAAGCTAGTATACTTCATCGCATATTTTTAAAAAATACTTTTTGAAAGAAACAGTTTTACTGATACTTATTGTGAGAAAGAATATTATTGGTAATAAACCTTTAAAAAGATATTGTTATGAACGAACATATTAAAAAAAATTACCAATAAAAGAAGAAGTTTCATCCAAATGCGAGTGTTACACACTTTTATCAATGCATAAAATGAGTCAAAATTTTGAAATTTTTTTTATTTAATATTTTCCATTATAAGTAAACATAATATTTATGATCAATATTATTTAGATTGAAAGGGACTTTGTAAGTATACAAAACCAACTTACGATGGCAATACTTGAACACATGACATAAGTGTGCATTGGATTTGATAATTTCAAGGTGGTGATTTGATTCTTCTTATTTAGTGGGATATGAAGGATATGGCGGGTCATGAATTTCTAAAATCATCTGTATCAATGAATACAGTTCACAATCATTAACTAATTTTTAAATCATGTGTTAATCGATCAGCATTCATTCTGGGCCACAAAACACAAAATACTGATTTTGCATAAAAAAAACATCTTATACCACACAGCAAAAGAAGTTAGAGATACCATTTTTGCCAATGGATAGGTACTCTTTCTCCACCTACGGTACTCAGAATAGTTTACCTCTTCGAACTACCACTTCTTCTCATCGATTTTTCACATACCTTCCCAGTTAAACTTCAACAATTACAAAGAAGTCGAGAACTCGAATTATGTTGTTATTTCTTATGTTACTTGCCATGGAAAACCTCGCTGAGATAATCAGGGATTTCAGTCTAATCAGCGTCTCTTGCTTTGTAGTAGTATAGCCCAACTAGGGCCAGGAGTACGACTTTTGCTACTGACTTTTAACATTCGCTTGCACAGTCTCTTTTTACAGGGAGGAGGCCCATTTACACACCTTACAGATAGAACACAGAAGAAAAACTATGCCCAAACCGGGACTCGAACCCGTAATGCCCAGATCACGGAGAAGACACGTTACCCCTATGACAGGACACCGGCTCCCGCATTCTGACTGGGCCTAATATGAGTAATGTTTGAAGGAGAAATGCATTGAAAATGTATAAATAGAAAAATCGTAAACTATGAATAAAGTATTTTCTTCGTTTCTCTTAAGATGAGAATGATTATCTAGGAAAAATCCCCTCTAAGGCACGTCTTCATCAGACGTGATGCCTTTTACGACCCCAAATCATTTTTCCGTTCTTCCAGATTCTTCTTTCCTAAGCCCGTTACTTTTCCTTTTATTTATCCCTCCCTTTGGCGGCAAGGGAGAGAGCTCTTCATGAGAAGCTGCCGTTGCTGTGCTTGCTTTTTGCTCTTCATAGGCAGCCAAAATTTCTTTGTGTTGGCCATGCGTGGGGACCCATTTGATAGGTGGCACATCCAGTGTATCAATAGCCCAGCGTCTCAGTTACTTGTCTGGTCTGTTCAAGGGATCAGACGAAAGTGGTGAACTTGTGAGGCTTGACGTCATAGACAGTCAACGTGCCTAGAAGTGATAGTGTATAGTTTTCTAAGGTGGAGCTAATCCTGAGAAAGCCAGTCCTGGTGAATGACTTCCTGTGCGTTGGGCTCCACGGTGGACGATAATCATCAGGATCCGAAACCTTTATTTTCTTAAACCGTTTTTTTGATACATGTTTGGGGCTGATTACTAACATTCATTTAATTTTTCGACTAATAATTTCACTGCAGGAAAGAAAGTTTTTAAAATGCCATTATTCGTTGTAGAAAAAACGCTTGAAAACATTGACGGTAGATCTAAAACCGTGAAAAAAATCCGGTGATTTACTCATTGAAACAGTATCGCCTATTGAAACGATAATTTCTGTTAGCAAAAAAATTTAAGAATCATCCTTTAAGTGTAACACTTCACAGAGGTTTCGAGAGGTCAATCGAGGGGTTATTTCTCGAAATGTATTGCTTTGCACCTGGAAGCTGAAATTTCGAAAGATGTCGTAGCCGTCCAGCGAATAAATGTGAAGAGAGATTAAAAAAACGACCAAACATGTGACTCTCCCCATCAACACCACAGCATTTCCATTTAGCAGTTTTTCTAAACTACCCCGTAAAGCCATAAATTCCAAACTCTCACCACAGCTTCAAGTGTCAAGTAAGATTTGAATACTCAAAAGCAGTTTGTTATGATAACTCACATGTTTCAAGTGCTCCATAGTCAATGATTCTGTTAATGAATGTAAGTTTGAACCAAAATGGGAAAATAGTTCTTAGTCACATTCTGTTGATTCAAAATTATGAACAAAATTCAAAATAGAAAGAAAATTGAAGAAATTAAGGAAATATACCTCTTATCTGAAAAATTAATTCTAAACAACATTCAGAGAATTTTGTGACTTACGCAACACCTGTGAATACTTGTTCTTCTCAAAATGCACAAGCAAACGATAGCCTGACTAAACTTCATTGTCTTGTATATTGCAGATGCAAATCTTATAATATTGCAGTAAAAATGGCTTTATTACCTCGGCATCGAAAACTTTTGCTATTTATTTTTGCAGGAAAAGTAATCCTCATTTTAACCCTGTTCTCAAGATGAATAATAAAACAATTCCAGTTGTGAAAGACATTCAGTTCTAGGGAATCACTTCTGATAAAAGCTCTCATTTACTCCTCACATGAAATAATTAAAGAAAAATATGAAAAATTCTTAAATATTCTGAAGGCCTTATTCACTATTTGGGCGGGGGGTAGATAGACCATTAGTTCTAAAAGTGTATAAGGCTGCAATGCTTTCCAAGATCGATTCTAGTTAATTTGTTTAAGTATAAAATATTCCTATATCTTGGTAAAATTGTTTTTCATTAATACTGAAACATTCATATAATCTTACAAATCTTGCAAAATATTAATAATCCGAAGCAAAATTACAACTAGGTGGTGCCGATCAAATAATATTATCCTTTTAATAAAAATGTTTCAGATTTTAAAACATTTTATGCATCACAATATTTTATTCAAATGTACTGTTTACCTGAAAAATATCAGAAAAAAATTTAGTCTATGTTAGACAGCTCAGTATAAATTAACTAGGAAAAAAAGTATAGATCTTTCTGTTTTTACCCAGATAGATAATGCTAAAAATAACCATAAGAGTATCTCCTTTATTAAAATTGAGAAAAAAAATCAAAGATCCTCAAATTCCTTTAAAACATTCTTATTGAAACAAACCTGGAAATATATTGACTCGATTACAAAAGGATGACTCAAAACCATTCACATAAGGCGCCGAATCATAATTTATTCACTTTCGAATTGATAAATCGATGGCACTTCTTAAATTCGATTCATCTCATGAATGGCTTTGCTTATTTAAGCGTCTTAGACCTTTCATGTTCGACTATCAATCAAAATGTTCGAACATCCTCTAACTTTATTGATTACTTATGCGATCTGCATCAAGTGTTTCGGTGCAAGTCAAGAATTTCGAAGTCGGTATCTTGTTTTAGTCAGAAAAGGACTTAGTTTGTTTCTGGGGAAGATCATTTTAGCAAGTATTTTTTTTCTCACAAGAAGATAAAATTGTTTTTCTCTCACATGAAGATGTGAAAAAAAGTCATTATTTTTTTATATTCCAATTAGTAGAAAATGTTTAACAATATCGCTATATTTTCACTCTATTGGTCGGGGTTCAGAATATTGAAAAATAACGTGGATATAATTAAAAATATATTGTGCTAATAAGAATCCAGACCAAGAAATTAAAGAGGAAATATCTACTCATTTATCAAAAGATTTAATTCAAATCTAAGTTTCAGACAGGTACTGTATTTCTGAATGTAAAAGGACTTTTAGTAAGAAGCTTCTTATTGGAAGCGCAAGGCGTTTTAATCTAACAGAGAGAAATGTTTTGAAATTAAGTATAAACCTTGATTTATTATTAAGTCATTAAATCTCGTTTATTCAGAATAAAATTATATGCCCACAAAAATTGAAATTATTTGCAGTAGATTATATTCCATTTGTAAAAGCAAAAAATTAGAATAAAACGCTGAATTTCACCTAAAATTAAAAAAAGGTGTTTAATTCGTTTAAAAAATTATTTTACATTATTTCGATAATCACTTGAAATCCTTAAAATTCTGAATTAGTTATAAACTGCATATTCTTTTGATTTTTTACCTGAGCTTCATGAATAATTTAAATTTATGTATAAGGCCCATTAAAATAAACAAAACAAAAAGTAATTTTGTCAGTTAGTAGCTACATTCACTATATTCTCACGCATTACATTCTTTCTATATATATTACATACTCGAATACTTAATGTAAGGGAGACAATTATAGGCGTGCCTGAATCAATGCTTCATATGAAAATAACAAAGAAATATTTTCTTACCATGTGAATTTTAAACATATTAGAGTAAAACGACTGACATTTATTTACATGGCACTATAGATGATGTAAGTCGGGATAAGGACACAATGTTACATAAGTGGGATATTTTTCAAAATTCAAGACGCAATTTACTAAGCCACCTCAACGAAAATTCTCTTTTTGAGAAAGGAATGAATGGAAATCTATTTTTTCGATGAATATTTTTTCTGCAATAAGCCTATTCTTTGTATTTCATTTTACTCAATAGAAAATCCTGCATGCTCTATCATTTTTTATTATTAAACAAACCTTTTTATGTAAATATTTTTATTCATATTATATAAAATAAAACATAGAAAGTGGTCATAAAATAATCTCCCCATAAAATAAATATATACACGAAAATAACTACAAATTCAACCTAAATGATTAGATTAAGTATAAGAAATGATTCTATTATTGTATTATTATGTTCTGCTTATTTTTTATTACATACAAGAACCAAAATAGTAATTTGCATAAAAGCATTGGAAGGAAAGATAGGTGTATTTTGACACCTTGCACAATTGCTAAATAATGATTATGCATGAGAGAAATCTCAGATTAATTGGAAAATTTCATTTACCTTCAAAAATTATTTGCCTTCCTTCGGAACATCGGGCAAATACGAACATCGGCAAAATTAAAAAGTTTGAAAAATCTGCCAAAGCATTCCATTGCTTAATACCTTCTTTCTACTATTTCTTTTTGATTATTCCTATTTAAAAAATTTTTATATATAATTTTATTACTTTGTCTTTAATATCCGATATAAATACAGCTGATGAGTCATCATAAATTACTTGTCCTTATTAAAATTCAAAAATTTAATATTTAATAATTTTATTGTAAAATTAAGTATTCAAATCTTTTTTTTAAACTTAAAATAATATTTATAATTATTTTAATATAAAAAATTAAATTCTAATTTGAATGCTTGTACCGTATGAATAGAGAAATTCATTTTCCTTTAAAAATGTAATTATAATTTACGTATTAAAATACAAAATGTTTATTTTTGCATACAAAAATGAGTAATATGTCAATTAAAATCTTTAAATTATCAATTTACTATATGAACGACTTTTTAGAAAAATGCATCTAAATTTATATTCCTATAAAAATAAATCACATTTCAAGAATTTGGAAAATAAACATATATCTTCACTTAAAAAATGGAAATATATTAGTTAAAGCTATTATTTCAAATATTTAGTTAAATGAATTAGAAATAATCTTAAAAGAAAAAAAAATGAACAGTAGAATTAAACACGAGTTTAGAAGTGAACTCGAATCCCCAGAGAGTTAAGCCAGCACTTTACCCACTGTGCAGTTCGGAGCTCGTAAATGGTGACACATCATTTGTATATAAGCTATTTGAAAATTTGAAGGACAGTTTTTATCAAAATGGCGGTTTGTTGCGCTTTAGAATTTTAATGAATGAATATCCTAAATACTTACGACCATTATGCCTAATCTCATCTCGAACTCAATTTTCCTAACCATGCCCTCCCTTGTAAGTTTCCACAACGATTTCATGTTACCGGATTACGACACCGGAAGAACTTAGTTTTATGAGATCGTCACATTTTCACCTGTTGAAATTGCGATTCTCTTGCTTAGGCTGAACTTTATTTTTAAAGAAAAAAGATCCTGAGAAACTAGCATGGATTCTAAAAGGGAGGGTACAAAATTAATTTACTAAACAATACTTCGTATCATGACATATCATTTTAAAACAATATTCATGAGATTTCAAATTTTTGTAAAATCAATTGTATAAAGAAATTAGTTGCCATTCATTTTCAAACAGTTATAAAGTTACAAAAGTCAAATTAAAATGGAAAATGGGTTAATGCTCATCACATTTAATTTATTAATATACCGTGTCTCTATTGATTTAAGTACAAAATCAAATAAAAAAAGCTATTTAAAGAAATGTTTAAAAATATTAAATACTTTGTTTTTCAAGCATAAAAATAAGATCTACTGTGCTAACAAAGCTAATTTTCCCTATATATTATATTTCGAAGTATTTTCAATTCTCATAATATAGAATATTTCTTTTTTTTTGAACGTTGTACCCTACCAACTTCTAAATTTGTAATTTTTCTTGAGAAAATATTATTTAAAAAATTACTTTTGTGAATTTAAAATTGAATGCATATTAAAAGATGCAATTTTTTTGCACAGCCTTTTCATTTCTCTCATAGTACAACTTCTGCAACTTAAAAAAAATTAGGTTTGTATTTTTAACTTATAGGCAAGTAAATACATCAAATATTCATAGGATCAAAATGTCGACAAGCGTATAAGTACGTAATGATTAAAACCGTTTCAGATATTTCCAGTGAATCACACGAAGCAAAGAAGAAAAGAATGTGTGTTTTTAACAAAATTATTTGTGCTCAAATTCATACATGAACCCTACACATAATTTGAAGTATATATTTGCTATCAGCAATGAACATGAATTGAACAACTTAATAGATCGACATCCTAAACCTTTCTATTGGATAGTGATTTCAGCACCCACAATATTTTGTGAATTCAGAAACACAAATTCTCGCGAATGACACATTGACTTTATTTCTGATAATTTTTATTTTTATTTTTGCCGCATAATGATGCATAAGTATTCCACAAAACCGCGCATTCCTTCCACAATCTTGATTTAGATCACTGATTGCTGAATTTCACAGTTAGAAGTGATTTCCATGATAGTATTAATTGCTACTCAAGTGGTCTGTGATAATGAAATGGTGAGGCGACTCGTTGTTCAACTCATGACATGTAATATCGGGAAAACTGGAATACTTTCAGGCCCTTGGCAATAATTCCCGAGAGTGCATTTAGCACGACTGGCATTACGGAAGCAATTCAAAATTTTCTAACGCTTTAATTAACCCCACTAATAAAGCCTTCCCAAATGCTTGCCTCGCAAAAGTAAAACGACATTTGCACTTTCAACAAATATTTTGTTTTAAAATAATGTATCAAGTTCCGTTCAAAGTATTAATCATGAATATCTGTATAAAGATTTAATTAAAGAACTTTGAGAATCCTGAGTTGGAAAGTTATCGTTCGGAAACCGGACAATTTAAGATGTGCCAATTCAGATTCATTATCGATGAAATTTGTGTCTATATATATGCAGCCATGAGATTCAGCAATTCGCAACAATCGCCATTCAATTAAAAAGAAAACTTTGATTGACTGCAGTTTTAATACAGCATTTGTAATAGAAGCTAAACACATCCAACTTAGAAATAGGACCATAGATTCATTTTATTGTCTTTTCACAAAAATTCAGGAAGTGCATTCTCTTATATTTAAATAAGAGAATTAAATATCTTCTAAATTTTCGAAATCAAAATTATAATTTAATAAGAATATTAAATACATCCTAAATTTATAAAGTTTGCTGAAAATGCATAAATAAACAAAACATTTCAGACATAATTCAAAATATAAAAATAGTATGTGCTAAATTTATAAAATTCAAATTTTAATGAAAACATTGCTTTCTAAATATTTCATTAAGTTTTTTTTTTAAATTTAAGCACATGAACATTTAAGGATTTGAAATATTTACGTAAAATATTTCCCATGTTTCAATCTACAAATGCCTGTATTTAAACTAAAGAATTTTAGTGCCCTCCTCATTTTTTAATAATAAAATATAGATTATTTAATAATTTTATAAAATTATCTAAACACAGTTGAAATCTGTAAATATTACTGAATTGCCCAAAAGCTAAAAAAATAATATATTAGATTCGCCATAGAACCTTTATTTTTTCACAGAAGATAAGTTTAATATTAATGATTCCATTTTAATGGTATTAGGATGAAATTTGTGTTACATATCATTCTCTTAGATTTTTCATGAATTAAAATAAATAAATATTCAATTACACTTCGTAAAGGATTTTACTCGCACCCGCTTTTTGTACTCTTTATTGTAAAAATAATAAGAAATTTTATAAATGCATTTCTCTTTGGGCACTCAGATTTAAGGAGTTTAATCAAATAACTATGATTTTAACCATTTTCTTAAAAATCGTGAATTATGATGCATGGCCAATTTTGTATTAATGACCAGTAAGAAGCTGATTTGAGAGATCCTAAATTTAATAACAAACTTTTCTGCATATGCTTCTAATGAGTAAAGGTTGAAAACCAGAACAAGTTGTTATCGAATAAATATCTCTTTTTGTGAAAGTATGAAAAAAAAACTTTATCTTTTGTAAACATGTAATTTTTTAAAAAAAATGAATTAATAGATGATATGCATGTACTTATTTATTGATAAGATCTATAGACTGATCCTTTAAAAGTATGAATATTGGAAATAAGTTCATTAGTAAATTTTATATTACTTCATTTCATATCTTTTTCAAAATTGCAAAAGTCCATTTCAAAATGCCTGTTAATTTCAAATGTTCTTAAGTACTTTTTATCTTTTCTTTATCCATTTAAGTATCTTCTTTGCATTTATTCCCTTTATCTATTGGCATCTTTTACTTAAGTTAATCTTCAAACTCTCAGTTCGTATTTCACCTTCGGCGGCAAGTTCTCAAAACGTCCGATTATGCTTTGATAAGAAATTGAATGAAGGACATTATTAGAATCGATATGTACGCGCACCCGAAGTAATAAACATGAAAATCTCCTCTTTCTTTCTGGAGATTTAAAGGAAGAAAGACAATTTTTTTTCTTATTTCTCCTGAGAAAGTTTTGTTTGTAATGGTTAATTATAATAATGAATTTAAAACTGATAGTGAGTGTCAGGAAATGATTTGGAAAATAAAAGAATAGACTTACATTTTCAAGATAGTTGCTACAAGATTTGAGTTCATCACAAAATGCCCAGAAAATAATCTGCTACAGTAATTTTATGACTATTGATATTTTTGTTGGTTAACTCAAAATATACACCGAAGTGACAAAAGTCATGGGATAGCAATATGCAAATATACAGATGGCAGTAGTATCGCAGCGAAAAAGTATAAATGCGCAGTTCGTTTTCCAGAGCTTTCATTTGTGTTCAAGTTATTCATGTGAACAGGTTTTTCGTGATTTATGGTGGCACCACGAGAATTAACAGACTTTGAACGTGGAATGTTAGTTGCAGCTAGGCGCATGGGTCATTCCATTGCGGATATCGTTAGGGAATTCAACATTCCGAGATCCACAGTATCAAGAGTGTGCCGAGAGTATGAAATTTCAGGCATCCCATCCCATCATGGACAGCGCAGTGGGCGACCACCTGCACTTAACGACCAAGACCGCCGACGTCTGTGTAGAATGATCAATGTTAATAGACACGCAACACTTCGTCAAATAACTACAGGAATCAATGTGGGACGTACGAGGGACGTGTTCGATAGGACTGTGCGGCGAAATTTGTCTTCCTTGGGCTATGACGGCAGAAGACCGACTCAAGTGCCTTTGCTGACAGCACGACATCGCCTGCAGCGACTTTCCTGGGCCCGTGAGCATATCGACTGGTCCCTAGACCAGTGGAAAACCGTGGCGTGGTCAGATGAGTCACGATTTCAGTTGTTACGAGCTGATGGTAGAGTTCGAGTGTGGCGCAGATCCCACGAAGCCATGGACCCAAACTGTCAGCAAGGCACTGTTCAAGCTGGTGGTGGCTGCATAATGGTTTGGACTGTTTTTACATGGCATGGACTCGGTCCTCTGGTGCAACTGAACCGATCATTGACTGGAAATGATTATGTTCAGCTGCTTGCAGATCACTTGCAGCCATTCATGGACTTCACGTACCCACACAACGATGGGATTTTTATGGATGACAATTCGCCATGTCACCGGGCCAGAACTGTTCGCGATTGGTTTGAAGAACATTACAGACAATTCCAGCGCATGATTTGGCCACCTAGATCGCCCTATATGAATCCCATCGAGCATTTATGGGACATCATCGAAAGGTCTGTTCGTGCCCAAACTCCTGCACCATCCACACTTTCACAATTATGGACGTATATACAGACAGCATGGCTCAATATTCCTGCAGAGGACTTCCAACGACTTATAGACTCCATGACACGTCGAGTTGTGGCACTTCTCCGGGCAAAAGGAGGACCGAGACGATATTAACAGTCATCCCATGACTTTTGTCACTTATATATATATATATATATATTGCCAAGGCAGTTCTGAAAACAATTTTTTTCTTCTGCTTTCAGGCACATGGGTGGCTTGGATTTTAGTGACACCAAAAAACTTTAGAAATATTCCATTTCCTCCTTTTTTACATAACGAATTATCGCGGTATTGTTTGGTCGGCATTCCTTCGACTAAATCCGATTCCCGCCTTCAACCTAAGTACATTTTCGGTTTTCCGATTTTCTTTTCAGGGGTTAGATCAACCGACTGTAGTTTTAGTTGAGCGTTATTCCGAGTGTTCAAAGATCTTGCTACCCCTGAATGAAGGCTGTAAAGGAAACGTGTCAGAGTTCAAGATGAAACTCCAGCTATGATTTATTTTCTAGTGTAATTTTATTACGCAATGTTTTATTTTAATAAGTTACCTGAATTCTCTTAATTCCAAACCTAAAATACATGAAACCTAATACATTCATTACAATCATCTAGAATCTCAAATAATAATTTAGACGAATTTGTTTTCTATATTTTTATGTTAAGCAATTATTCATTTGAAATGTAATTAACTTGCTTTCGTTTTCCTATTTTTCCCAAGTTATAATTCTCAGCAAATTTTTAGACTTTCTTCCCAATTTGCAAATCTTTGAATTAATTTTTTAGCATTACCTTTGACGGATGTGAATAAATATTCCAATTTGCCTATGTCTGATAACACTAAATTATCAATAGCAGTTTTTGAAGATATTTCTATAAATGCTATCTAGTTTTTCATCTTCCATCTATTATCCATGCCAGAGAATTCATATTGCATCTGAATATGAATATATAATAGCTTTTCGGATTATTAATAAAAAATGAATAGCTATTAACAACTCGGATTTTAATTTGATTATTTCAGATAAAATATGAATATTAATTCCCATTCCTTCTGAATATGAATGATTGACGTGTGAGAGAGAATTTCATATTCCATCTGTATGATTTTTTAGCATTACATTTAACGGATGCGAATAAATATTATTGTTTGCCCGTGTTTATAGCACTGATTATTAATTATAGTTTCTAAAGATATTTCTTTAAATGCTATCCAGTTTTTCATTTTACATCTATTAAAATGCGAGAATTGAAGTTTAGGTAACGTTTAGAGATTGAGTTTTCAGATTAGAGATATCACCGTGATTGAGTTTTCAGATTAGAGATATCACCGTGATTGAGTTTTCAGATTAGAGATATCACCATTCGATCTTAATTCTAGTTTTAATACTTTTCAACAGGACAGATGAAATAAATAGCACGTCAGTATTTTCTAAATATTTTCCAAATTTATCTTCACCGTCAGCAGCCTTTTAAAATCAAAATTAATTTTCCAAGGTTTCCTCATAAATAATCACTTTTTTTTAATATATTGAATAATGCTTCTGAACTTTTTGCTTTTTCAGCTCAATTTAAAACTATCTTATCGATTCTTTACACATTTTTTCTTTGAACTTTTGAATTTCTTATAAAATGTTCGCTTCAGAAGTTATTGTCCATAAGCCTCAAAGCTTAAAGATGGACCCAATCGCTATTTCATGAAATATATAGAGGAATTTAAGTTCCGAATCCTGAATTAGAGTTATAGTCAAATTTAAATAAAAGAATATTATTATGATGAACTCATCTGCTGTAAATCTCATAATTAGTTTAAGGATCGATTCATTATGAGGAGCATATCAAAGATTAGTAGTTTAAAGATTAAAAGTTCGTTTAATGGATTTTAGGTATAAACCCCCAATATGATATATTATCCAATGTATATACTGAATACGAATGTTTACATTTAAACACCTCGGAATAACTATGTCTCTTAAGGGGGAGGAAGGTGATTTTGACTTTAAATCCTTTCATTACGCCATCTATTGTCGTTTATGCAAATCGCGGTTTCAGCTTTTATAAATTTATTTTCAATTTTACAATTTTAGGTCTCTGTTACTTTGTTTTTATAATTATAAAGCAATACTTTTTATTATTGTTTATATATAATAACAATCAAACTAATTAAATTTTACAAAGATTAAGTTAAATAATTAGATTTTACAACAATCAACTTAATCAAATAATTAAATATTTAGATTAAGTTATTCTAAATATTTGTGAGAGAGGAAATAACTTATCATATTTAAGATTGTGGCAGCATAATCCCATATTATATGAAATAATTTACGAGGGATTTTAATAACTCTCTAGGCAAGTAATTAAAATCAGAAAAATTATATTTTAGATAAATCGTATAACTAAGAGCTTTATTACATTTAAAGGGATTTACATTAATTTGAAACAAATGTAAACAAGATTTGCATTTTTTTAAAGGACTCAAAGAACTCCAGATATAAAAGACGGTTTTTTATAGAATATAATTAACTTTTTAATTCATTTCATTTTAAAAGAAAAATTCTATAATTTCTTCTCAACCAATATCATCTCAATTCATTTTTTCTTTTCGAAAATATTTAAATTTCAACAATCTCAAATAAAAAGTTTGGGATCAATTTCTTTTCTAAAGTAATAATAAAAAATCTATAAATCTATAGAAATCATGCACATTAATTCAAATAACAATTGAAAATCCTATTAAATAATTCACGGAATATACTCTTATTAACAGTAAAAAAATTTCACAGCATAAAAATTTAAATTAATATTTTGTAGTTTCCCTGATAAAAATTTGTTTATTGAATAATAGTTATCTATGGAATGCTGAATGAAGTATTAAATGCGCTTATTTAATTATATCGGCAATAGCATTTCATCTTCTTATGTAAAAGTGTGTTATTTACAAAATGCTATGATAATTTTTTTCGAATTTAGAAAAGAATATGTTTAATTATCTATGACACGTTTTTAATTAACGCTTAGACTAAGAAAAATAATTTGTAAAAAATATTCAAAATGTCTTTAATACTCATTAAAGTTATAAAAAAAATGTTTGTTAAGAGAACTGTTTTTACGTGTCAAAAAACTTAACAAGACATTTTAATCGAATTTTTTGAAGGATAAGGGGAAAATTGGAGAAAAATGACATAGGAATATAGCAACAAATAAGTGATATTAAAATGGATATAATGCTCCTTATACTTGGGGAATGTCCATTAAAGCTGTAAATAATCGAATGGTGGAAAAGTTTGAGCATAGCGGTAGCTAATGGCTTTGTCGTCTTGTATTTTCTACATAATGCCACTTTAATTATATTTGGAAGAGTCATCTGCGAAATGGTTAAATTAGGGCACACATCTTCTATTATGACGTCGTCAAAAGTGACTAAAATGCAAACTGATATCTGAGAAATGATGAAATCTTAAAGTAACATAAAGAGTGAAAAAAAGTGCGATTTCCCTGCAATTATAGAGGTGCGCTGGTTAATCGCAGCAGGTTCCAAGCGAGTGGGTGTCAACCAAGACTAAGCACGCTTTCAAAATAACTCCTTAATGGGTGAAGCGTGATGAGGAGAGCCAACAAACACACTTAGAAACGTCAGTCTTCTGCCGAAACTTCAACGGACGATAAAATACTCCGGGAGATAAAAAGCACTTCTTTTACTCTTATCTTTTTGCTTCCACTTCCACTGGTTGTTTTCTTGTTCTGGCTTGTTGCGAAGAGAACACTCTCGAAAAGCATTTGTTTACCCTGGCTGGTCATATATAAAATTTAAGCAGGTTTAAAGGTTTCAGAATTTTTAACAAACATTTTTAGCTTTTATTACATTTATTTTTATGTTTTGGAAAAATGCCTTCTCACTATAATTTGAAAATAATTTTAGGATACTAAATTTTCCAGCCAATGTCAGTACTAAAATTTTGCGATGCACATAAATGCAAATTACTGATTATGAAACTAAATATGCGTAGCAGATGATTGAAAAAGATGAACATTTAGAGAAGTTTAAGGCTTACGCGATAAGAGTTGTGGGATTCTTTAAAAAAACTTTAACAAAGTAGTAAATGAGGCATTTTTTTTTTCTAAATTTGTTTTTACAAGACTATTTGCATTAAAAGATAAATTTCGAATGAAACATGACTTTTCAACCACTTTCCTCATAATGCATTTTTCATTTTAAGTGAAAAACCCATTTAAGTATAAGCATTCAAGTCTTAAAATTTTCTCGTAATTTCATGAGCATAAAGATAATTCATAAAAGAAAATCTAAACTTTTATTTCCAAATCTCTATTGATTGCGATTCCTAATTTCTTTTCGCCTAAAAGAGAAAAATAAACAAAGTTTTTAGAACCAAATAAAATCTAATTTTCAGTTAAAAAAACTACAATTAAATTTGTTGGAAGAGCAATCTCTCCCATTTTTACAAAATAAAATATTTGTTGTCGCTTAAAAATACAAATAAAAAAAACTTTTATCAGAAAATATCCTATCGTTATTAGAACTAGGAAAGAACGAGCATTAAAGTGCAGAATATATTTCGAGTTCAAATTCTTCCCTCTTACAGGGAACAACGATAATTGAATTCACTTTCTTTCAAAGACAGAGAAAACCTTGTATGACTTTTCACTAACACATTCTTTTAGCTTATATTTGTTGAGGAAAACTGTAAGTTAGAAGACATTTCATTCCCTTCCATTCGCTTTTGTTTTAACCAAGCAGATTTTCAAGAAAGTATATTGGAAAGAAATTCGCCATAATGATTTTATTTCGAATAAATATATGGTGCTCAGTAAAATATATTTAAAACAATGTTTTTTAATATTTACTTTTAAAGTTTTTTTTTTATTCAGGTGAAACATCTCGCTAGTTGTGTTGCTCTTAGCATATCCAGTATAAAGCATTTCATTAACATTAGTCGTTAATTATTTATGGAGAACAAGCACATTCCTTATTCATCTTTATATTTACACTCAATGATATTATTTAATTGGTCAATCTAATTGCTTTATAATTCCAAAAATATTCAGTCCTCTGTTATTTGTTAATATGAGGATTTTCTAGGCAAAATATAAAAATAAGCAGGAATTGAAAGATATAGAAAATTAATTATATTCTAAACGTACATTATTTAAATAAATTAGC
>JAOUZG010033074.1:3792806-3820778 GCA_026289955.1 Argiope argentata
GTGTGTGTGTGTGCGTGTGTGTGTGTGTGTGTGTGTGTGTGTGTGTGTGTGTGTGTGTGTGTGTGTGTGTGTGTGTGTGTTATTTTATGAAAAGCTATTTAATACCTAATTAATAAAAAACGTTGTTGTCATAAAATGGATTTTCAATCTAACCCCTAAAACATCGACAGCAAATTATTATCAGTTCATTCTAATTTCATTTTGTTATACTCAACCTGGAACAGAGAATCATTTTGAAATTGATTAGTTTCAACTGAGATGCAATGACAAAACATTTCCATTTACTTTAGTAAAAACTTGACTGAAATGTGAAGAAACCTAGAAATCGAGCATTATTTTGTAACGAAAATTATATTTGAAATACCCTGAATTATCGAATGACTATGAGATATCTCATAAAAAACAAAGTTTTTATCGTTTGAATACTTATAGAGGTGAAATATTTCGAAACCCAGATAGATCATTGTTTTTACATATTTTCTATCAATTTTCATCATAATTTGGTTGAAGGCATAAAAAGTTGAAAATGGTTTTTCAATCGCTTACATTGTTTCACTAGTTTCAGAATTTAAAGATGAACAGTTTCGAGAATAAGTTTATGAATATTTATGACGTAGGATGATAAAGCATTAAAAACAATACGTCAATGCAGATTACACATTCCTCGTCATGAATCAAATCATACATCACATTTGTAATTAATATTATACCTTTTGTTCAGCAAATTACTTTGAAATCTGTCATAATTCTCTTTTGATATCTCTTATTATATTAAAATTATTATTGTAATCACGGTATTTAATATCGCAATATAAATTAACATCAAGGTTAAATTGTCACTATTAAATAAATTTCAAACTGACAGCTTATTCCATTTAATCTGAGTTTTTACGTCCTATTTCTATCTTATAAATTGTTCTGAAGTGGTAAGATCAATTGAAAAGAGTTACAACCTCGCTATTACTTTCAATAAAAGGTTTAAAATTATAGGAAAGGCCTTAAGAATACAATACAGCTAAAAACAAATGTTTCAGGATTTTAAAAATAAAAAGCCCTTAATTGAAGTATACTGCCTTTTCAGGCACTTCAAATCATGACATAATGTACATGCATTATTTAATAGAGGCACTATCGGTTATAGCTCTGACCTTGCATAACCTAACATACGTTGTTAAATATGTGTAACATTATATAATATCAATATTTATGTAGAAAATGGTAATATTTTGCTATACCATTAATAATCTATATATCATTTATATTCTGTATACCATTTAATTCTGAAATGAAATTGACATTTTACAAAGATAGATTTAGTAATTTAGATCCGCTAGATGAACCCTTTGAGCACGAGTTACTTTCGTGGAGGTTTTCTGAAAGGTTGGCGCATCCTTGTTGTGCAAAAGCTAAAATTTTCAACTGTTCTCGCCTATTCACTTATACAAAGTTTTATTTTTATGAAATCATAAGAATATAGATAAATGTGAATAAATGATGCAGGCACAAGAAAATAAACATTCCAAATCATGCATAAAACTCTGAAAATAAGGTTTAAATGTTACATAAAGTAAATAAAGGTTTATATATAAAGTCAGACTTTAAAAAAAACTGAATATGGTCTAGAAAAAATTTGTTCGAATACAAGAGATTTCAGGCAATTGTGATTCCAATATTCAAACGAATATAAACCCTGACCATGAGTCCTTTATAAATTCTATATTGAGGCCTCGAGCAATCACCGAGTTGAATACCGACAGTTACTTCTACTTTATTTCTAATTTAATCTACACTAATATCTAGTTTTTGAGTCTGTGCAACTATTTGATGTCATCCTCACTTAGACTTATGAATATAAGACCCTTGAGCTATGGTGAATGATGTAAGGAACTAATAACTTAATAAGCTTTAGGTAAATCAATTTTCTGAAATACAAAATTTTTTAATATTTTTTTTCTAAAAATGTCTTTTACAGAGTTAATTTCTTCAAAGACAGTGGTATATTACTCTGAAGGAATAATTTTTGGATATCTCAGGATAGACAGGTTGACAAACTGAATGCTCCACAGGGCGTTCCGTGCCCTTACATGCAGGGCCAGATCAAATGAACTGTTTCAAGGTATATGGAAACTATAGTGAAAAGTTGGAAGAATTCTAGTTTAAGTTTGGAGAGTTTATGGACTTTCCATCTACACAGGAATTTATTTAGTTCAGCAATACAAAAGCACAGATGGACCCGGTGACCCAAAATGAAGATAAAAGGTTATTGCGCCACGTTGAAGTTACACTTGGTATCTTTAGAAACAAATCTCGTAATTTTTAATTGTGGTAAAATAATGAAAATATCTAATAAGCAGAATCTCCTGCAACCAATTTATACTCATCTTCAAAGGGATAGTGGTTGAAATCTATATGCACTTATATCTATTTCAGGTATATTAGTGTGGAGTGAAAGGGCAATATTATTAAAGGAATCAAATTTCTTTATAATGTTTATGATATTTTTATATATCTTTCTAATATTTAGAAAGAGATATAAAAAGCATTATTCGTAAGTTTCTATTTAGTATTGTAGCATTACTAAAGTATTACAGTGCTATTTGAGTGGGTAAAATTAAGGCTTTAACGTATGAAATATTAAAATTTCTTTTAGCTTTTAGAATAGTTTAAAACAGAATTAATTTTACCAAAATTTCGTAATCACTTCTAAAATTTTCCAAGCAACATTTCAAATTCCCAATGTAAAAGCTGTTCTAATGATGTTAGAATAGCTTTTGTTTTGTTAGAGTCTGACTGGCTTGAAGATCATTAAGAAAAATAAGTGGTTAAAACATTTTTTTCCGCTGCAGCTGAATAAAATTGAAAAAGACTTAAAGTAAATTTTAGGCTTTAGAGTTCCAGTTCTCTTTTACTTATGTTCAAGATTTACAAACGAGCAATAATCATGAGGAAATTTTTCTTTTCCTTATTAGTTTTTTTTTTATCCTTTCATCCATCTTCTTATAAAATAAATATTCTTTCTGTCTTATTCTGTGAGCAATTCATGTAATTTAAATAGTACAAGTTGTTATTGTTTCAAACCCTAGTAGAAAATAATTTAAAACATATACAAATAAAAATAGCACATAGGCAATTGTTTTCACTTTTAACGTACGCAAATACTGCTTTCGAAATTCAACCCAAATTCTTTAATGAAATACAAATAAATAACGAGGAATAATAATAACTTTCGACGTGTTCATCTGCGTGATATTTGAGATAACTAAGCATTTGTGCTATCTCTTCTGCTTAAAAGATGTATCGAAATTCCCCAAAAGTGGCTTAACAGATTTTATTTCCCCTTTTTTAGAATTAACCCTTTTTGTTCACATCTTTCACTTCATATTTTTCTAAATTTACACGAGGCCTTTATTTATGTAGCATATTTAAAAGCAACTTTTTACATTTAATGATATTTTGTAGGCTTATAAATATGTAGAAGCGTACAGAGTGTAAGAACTAATCTACTAGTTCTTATACTCTGTACGCTGCTTGAGGCGTCACTCATTATGTCATGATAACCCAATGACTGCTTGAAGTCTAAATTGGTAGGTGAAAGGTAAAGGATAAGACATGCAGTTCACATTAATTTGCCTTCTAATACATTTTTATGTAATTCAAATAATGTTTTGTCCCCATATTAACTAATATCGGTTCTTAATGAATATATATTTAGTATTAATGCTGGCCGTTGCCTTCCCTCGCCCATTTTTCGAATACCGCATTAAAAAATTGCAGAAAAATTTCAAATGGACTAATTTGGATTTACTGTTAACAGACTCGTAGATAACTTTATGGATGTTAATACAATAATTTTTTTAATAAACGTTAAATTGGAGTTGAAATACACATGTTAAAGACGATAAAAGTTTCATGAGAGTAGATTCTTGCATCGGACATTTATAGACGATTTTGGGATTGATATAATTCAACGTGAAATTTACTTTCAAGATGTATGGATTTATTATTTTTCTTCTAATTTGTTTCTGATTCTGATGACATATCCTAGTCACTTCCTGTTAGGCATTTCTGGATGTTTTAAAAAAAGAAATTGCCTTTTTCAAAGAATTCCGGTATAATTAATAGGTAGAATCTATAACTGGGATCTTAATTTTACAAAAAATTGCATTACTTGGGAATGTGTAAATTATTTAGAATTGAATAATCTCCCTTGTCGCTTTGACTTTCTATATTTTTCAGCTCCTAACTAGGAAGACGAAATTCTTTCCCCTCTCAAGAAGGGAGGCTTTCATTACTTTGTAATTCATAGTACGCTGTATTATTTTAATATCTAACACTAAATGTTTATCTCGATTGAATGTACTTTTTGTTTGTTAATTATATTTTAAATCATTGGAAAGTCTCTGAAATAAGGCAGTATGCCATTAATCACAAATTACCTTAAATATGCTTGTTGTTTTAGTAGTTTTTAATGGCACTTGCCATTGAACAAGCTCACTCACGTTGTCAGAAATTCTAAATCTAGGGTGAGTGTCTTGTTTTAGTAGCTCCAACTAGGGCCAAAAGTTTGTCTTAGCTACTCACGCATTATATTCACTTGCACATCCCCTTTTTACATGGAGACTCATTCACACATCTCACAGGTAGAACAGAAGATGAGCCATGCCACAACCGGAAATCGAATCCAGAAAGCCCAGATAGCGGGAAAGACGCATTAACCCTATCTCAGGGCGTCACACTTAAAATATTTTAAAACAAATATACTAAAATTATTTCACTGTGTGCAAGGTTACAATCTTTTTGACCATTCTTCTAGAAGAAACCCCTCATCGCAGAGTCTCTTTATTCCAACGTAACCCTGACTTTTGCTCTGTCTTCAGAAGTGAACTCCTCGCAATTGAGATTGGTCTTCAGGCGGTTTCTGATGAGAACAACTTTAGTGATGTCTGGATCTTGTCAGATAGCCGCAGTGCGCTTCAACATCTTAAAAATCGACTAAATGCTGGAGACCGTACAAGTATTTCGATCCACAATAAACTCAAGATCATCTCTCAACATCATCAAATACATCTTCACTGGTTGCCATCACATGTAGACATCCACGGCATCGAAATGACTGATAAACTGGCCAAAGAGGGTAGCTTTCAAAATAGCCCCACTTCTACCAAACTGACCTATCAGGAGCTTTTCTCCGTCAAAAAATCTGCCATCATAAAAGACTGGCTGGTTCATCCATCAAATGACTGGTACAAGGGGCTTAACCCAGGTTTCTTTCTTTCCATCTCAGGTGATAGGTCATCCCATGCTTGCATTTTGCGACTTGCCAGCGGACACTTAAAATGTCTTTAGTTCTCTGGGTGAAAGAAATCCTATCCTCTTTGTCCTAATTGTCCACACTTCCAGACCACTCCTTCTCACATCCTTGAGTGCCTTGACCTCAGTGTAGGGAATATTTATTTATCTCCTTGGACAGTCACCAACCATCTCAGAATCAACGGTTTCTTTCATCTGGTCTGACTCCGTCAGACCATGATGGAGATAAGAAGAAGATGAAGAAGAATTTTTAGTGAATTGAAAATTCTAGTATAGAGAAACATGGAAAAGAATTATTAAATAACTTTTCTTTAACTGATTTTATCTCCGTTTCTAATTTATTAAACTTAGAAATAATTCATATGGACATGGAATAATTAAAGCAACATGATAATAATTTTACACTCCAAACAATTTAATTGAATTTAAGAACTCGCTAGGTATCTATAGGGTTAAAATGGTCATTAGTGCGCCCCCGAGTTTGACGTCAATATGGAAACCAAATACAAAACTCTTGTAGTTACCCTAATGATGTTTTGTTTACTTCTTTCTGCAATGGTTGGGTTGTACATGAGCTTCAACTCTTTTCTGAAAACTTAAATTAAAAATAATAAAATAATATCAATTAAATATTTTATTTTTGATCTGTATTATCATTAAGATTTTTTGTATAGTTAATAAGTAGTTTCAATTATATTTTTAATGCGAATATAAAATATTTATTCATTTACTCATTTTAATTGTCAGTATGCGATTTCACAAAATCGTCTGCTTTATTTCTTTACGAAGTCGTCTGGTTTCTTTCTTTAAAAACCCTCTGCAATAGAATTATTCGCATTTCTCGTCATTCTTTCAAACCTCTATCGTTTGTTTTCTTCGCTAGTTATTTTTTCGTCAATTTTTCAGGAGTGGATGACAGGTCAATGGGATGGAAAAACACATTTCGAACCTGAGAAATGGATGAAAGGTGATTGGAATATTTTTTACAACAAATTAAATACTTCAAGTTTGGACATTATGTCTTTAAAATTTCCTATTAAATCCATTCTTTTTGCATCTTTGTCTTTCTCAATTATTTATTATTTACTGTTCATAATATCCGCACATTCCAATGTTCAATGTGCTAGCGAAGCTACTAGTTTCCCGCTCCCGGGCATAGCGAAGCCATAGGATGTTTTCTTAAGTTCAAAAATTCTGCCCAGTGCCTTCAACAGATGCCGGAGGCATCTGTTGAAGGCACTGGGCCTGAAAATAATACAATGCTTATCGATTTAAAAAAATCATAACTATATTGCGAAAAGTCGTAACCGTCACTAACCATTAAAATTGTTTGTTTACAGTTACCGCCATTTTTATTAGCGACTTGGCATCCTTGGCGCGGCAAGGGGCACACTATAAGTAACCTTTACCATCTATTTTATATCGGAAACAAAGAAAAGGGATTTTTGTGCCCTCAAAAGATGTCACAAACTGAAATCTTAAACTCATATTTTAATGCCCATAATATTTCTTCCTTCTCCCTCTCCGTTGCTTCAGATGTTAAACAAATGTAAAGACATTCCTTAAAGTTGCTGGATATGAACTCCTCGAAAATTATTCTTCAAATAACTAAACAATGAATAAAACAAATATTCAGTTGTACACTTCATTCCTCAATCTCTGTGCATTTGCATCAATTTCATAGGAAAGAGTTTATATTCTTTTTTTTTTGTGATATTCAAGAGAGTTTTTAGCTTTTCCCTTCTTAAAGTTAACAACAAAAGATAATTTTTGCAAAAAATTTGTTTCCGGTGCAGCTAAATCGTTTTTATTTTCTCAGATAAATCTAAATTTGCATCATGTTTATAAAACTGAAATAATTAATGAATTTTCTATCGTTCCCAAATCTTACCCTATCTTGAACATGATGTAGTAAATATGAATATAAATGAATGGTTAAAAATGGAATCATAGAACCCTTTTCAACACATTATACTAGTCAAGTAGTCGTAGTTCGTAAGAAATATTGTAAACATATAATGTACAGATTATATAAAGCAGTTCACAGACGTATGAACATATTACAGCTATTAAATCATTACTTCAAAATACATCTTACTACAACTGCATAGTCAAAAACGACATTTTATTTAAGAACATGGACGAAATCGATTTGCTTGTAGTACCAGATGATATCCAATCCAGCATCATTAAACCATGTCACCAACGAGTAAAATGCACGCAGGAACTTTTAAGCGAAGAATTCCTTATCCTGAACTTGAAAGAAAAAATTGAATTATATGCCCGTAAATGTGTCAAGTTCATTCTAAACAACAGAAAAAATTGCAAATTAGACGAAACTGTGCACTCATTTGACGAATATGATATATTCCTTCATACATACCATATTCATCACTCTAGTTCTCCGTCAATATAAGCATATTCCACAATATAAGCATATTCTGGTAATTATCGATCAATTTACAAAGTTTGTGAGGCTTTATATTTATCCATTTTGCCCTCTCTCAGTTAAAGCATATTCTCGCGATTATTGATTTATTTACGAAATTTGTCTGGCTTTACTTGACCAAATCCACTGAAGTCCTCGATAGACTCGAATACCGTAGATCAGTTTTCTGAAATCCATCTAGGAATTGGTACAAGATAGAGGTACCATTTTTATATCCACTTGATTCAAAGAATATTGTGAACATCGACATATTACCCATATTTCTATTGCAGCTGACTTGCCTAGATTAAAAGGGCAGGTAGAAAGACATAGTTCTACCAACATGCCGTTATTAATTCTACACTTTAGTGATATGCCAATTCTACACTTTAGCGATATGTAAATTCTACTTTATTCGAATTTTGTTTAGAATTAAATTGAAATCTCAATATCATAAAAAAATCCTTGTGATTGTCATTGAAGAGATTCAATCTGCATTTCTCGAACAGCGTGATGAACTTCGTAAAGATTCAAAGTAACAAATCTGTAAAGTCCAAGAAGAAAATCGCCGCATTTACAATATTCTTCGCAAACAAGCTCGAATTTTCAACTAAATTATTTCATCGGTATGAAGTACTCTCAACTCGGTCCCGATCTCAAATTGAAAAAAAAAAATTGTACTATATAAAATGATCAAAATAAAAGTAAACGACCCATGTGATGTTGAAAAGTATGATTTCTATGACGTACCATCGAAAAGTCCTTGTTCAGAATATATGAAATCATGGCCCAGTTATTTAGAATATACCACTTAATTACTTTCAAAAGAAAAAAGTTTAAAATAATGAACAATGCTAAAAACAACAAGGTAGCTATTTTGCGAGTGGGAGTATTTCGACGATAAAAGACTATATATTTTTTTCTATACTTATTTTCTGTTATTATATTTTTTGTGTGTGTTCAACACTAATGTTATTTTTTTTTTGTTGATTATCCATTATTTAAAGTGCAAGATATTATATTTTTATATACTATCACAGAAGGTATGGCTATTTTACTTGTTTATCTTGAAAACATTTTAATTTTGCATTGTCTTATTTTTTCTATACCTACCGTTAATTATATATTTATTGTAACGTACTATCTACCATAATGCTAGTTAGACTATCCGGTCATGATGGTCGATGTGAAAACATGTAACCTAATAGTTTTCATACTCTGTAGGGTGTATCTTACGTCATTGATTACTTCAAGATAATCATAAGTTTGCTTTGCACCTAAATTCATAGACAAGAGTTTAACGTTGAGAAGTTAAAATATGCCACTCACATTAATTTACCTTTTTTATGTGTTTTTGTGCTAGTTATGTAATGTTTTGTCAATGTATCAATTTGCAGGTCTTTTCTTAATAAATTCATGCTAATTATTAATGATGGTCTTTGCCTTCCTTCGCAAATAAGTAAATATTGTGATGGAAAAGTTTACTCTAAATCAGTTAGAAAGGCACGTACAACAGCATTAGTTAATACAAATTGCCTGCCTTATCAAATTGATTTTCTGTTCAATTCAAATGATTATACTATCAAAATTTGTTCAGTAAAGACGAAAACCAACATTAATTTCTTGGAAAGAATTATATTTTTAAATAGAAATTTTATGACGACACATTTAATTGCTAAATAAATTATAAATGGTATGGCTTTTGGTAGGTTTATTAGTCATTAGATATATTGTAGAAATGTTTTCCCTTAACGGGTTATAGTTCCTTTGAGCTTGAAGGAAAGGAAATAAAATGGCATATATGTTTTCCCGAAAAGTAAATAAAAAGGCGTAACAATAGTTTGAAAATTGCTACAAGTATTTTAATTAAACGTATTAAATGCTTTTTGAGAATTCCAGGAAGAACCTCATTTTAGATTGGTAAGGAACTACAATATCCTTCTTCCAAGAGAAAGATTTAAAATCAATAAGGCAGTTTATATAGGAACTACATAGTTTTCTTCTCAGAATATTTCGCAATTTGCAGTGGAGGTTATATCGGGGCACAATAGACTTTCCTACAAAGAAAGAATGTTGATAGTAATATATTTCCTGAAGTAACTCTCGATTCTTCCTTTATTCTCTCCCCCCCCCCTTTCACTTTATTGGTGGTCGGGAAAAGCCCTGAAAGAGCCAGATAATTCCGAAAGGTTTTGCTTGGATTATTCTAAGCTGAATACTCTGTTCATCAAAGAGGAATATTTCTTTAATCGGGATTTTTCCAGAGACCAAAGAAATCATAATAAATTGTGGAATTATTACCCACTTTTATGTCTGAAAAGTCGGTTAATCTAGAATTTTTTTTCGCTTAAATGAATGATTTAACACATTTAATGTATTTAAAAACACAATGCAATAAATACATTAATGTATTGAACGTTCAGTCTTACCTGCACTAGCATAATAAATAGCGATTTGATTGCGAGTTTGATTTGACTGAATGATGATTCATTCACTATCGTCAAATGAGAATGAAAATGTTCAGGAATTCGTTACAACGATTAATAGCTGCAACAAAGATAATTATGTATAAAATAAACAGAAATAATCTAAAAACCAACATAATATAAATAAATAAAAAGGGAAAATTAAAAGAAGAATTCAAAAATAAAAAAAAGTTAAAACGAATATAATAAAAAATAAAATCGTAAAGAAATAATGAACACAATGAAACACACATACATGCATTAAAACGAAATAATAAAAATCAGTAGTAAAACTACAATTTTTTATACAAAAAACCATGATTGAAAATTCGGGAAAAAAAACGCATATTATTATGGTTAATAAGTAAGGAGTTCAAACTTAAGTGAAAAATACAGAGTTTAATGGTTTATAGAAAGTTTTGACAAATTGGTTTTGGAAAAAAAAAAGGTTTTAAGATGGGAAAAACTTTAATCTAAATCAAAGGAATTTTAGTCAATCGTGACATTTAATTCTGAATGTGAAGCAAAGCTATTTTCATTTGTTGCTACGTAAAAAAAGGGACTCATTGAAGAAAGAACAGGTACACGAGGCAGGCGTTAATGATAGACTTATTTTAATTTTTTCAGTTGCAAGGGGAAGAAGAAGATGATGAAAGTGAGAGGTATGCTAATATAAGCTGTAGGTAAAATTACAGACTAACATTTAAGGGCTGGGTCTCAACACTACCATGCAACAAAGTGGGGCGATTGCATGTAGAAGTTTAATATAATTAACAGTTTGTATGCGGCGAAGCGCTATCGCGCTTCACTTGTATACCAAGAATGCGGAGACGCTGCTAATTTTCGCATCTATTGAAAGCAGTTGTATTCGTACCAATTACATTCTTTTATTCATTTCACTCAATTGGGCTTTACAAAAACATAAGAATTAAATAAAATACAGTGTTAAGTAAAAAGGCAATAGAGCCGTGGATTGCGGTATGGTAGAAAAAATGAGTCAATACAAAAACATATATAACGTTATTTTTTTAAATCCTCATCAGATCTAAAAGGGCGAGAGATAATTTTTACAAAAAAGATAGATGTACAAAAAAATTATATGGGAATAATTGGCTCATTTTTGCTACCGTACCAGAATCAATTGCTCTAGCACATTACAGCTTACCACTGTGTTTTATTTATTTATTCGTAGTAAAAGTATTGTTTTATAGTAATTAAAAATTGTTTTTATTTTTGAACAAGTTTTTATACTGATAAGTACGAATGCCACTAAAAATGTCACAAGAGGGCTACCAATAAGTAAAAAGTTTTCTTTAGAAAAATTGTTTGGGTGAAACTTGCGGCAGTGTGATGAATGCAGCAATAGAAATGGTAATGGAATTAAACTATCCAACTTAATTTTCACAATATGTAAAAAAGTAACACAGAATTTGTGCAGCAAACTCTTTTTGTTATAAGTGAGAATAAGAACACTTTGTTGATCAAAATTATTTGTTACATAATAATTAGTCTTAATTGTAACTATTTTTATTGTTTTCAAAAAAGAAATTACTACGCATTTCATTTCGCACTTTTAGTATATATATAAAAAAACTCTAAAGCGCTCAAACGGCTAAAAGATAGAAAAACCAAGTTTCGTTTCGATATTGATTACTCTGGACGCTGATCTTTCTTCTTAATGATCAACAATTTCAAATGAGAACTATGATTCTTCTTGAAGTATCATTGGATCACGGAACTAGAATAGTTCATATTTTTCTTTAGCGATTCTGGAGCGATATGATAGGATGCTGCTAGAGTTCATATTCCATTTCACAATGGATTGAGAGCCGACGTTCCGGCAGAAGGTTGGCGCGTCTACTCCGTGATCTGGGCGTCCTGGGTTGGAGTCCTGGTTCGGGCAGGGTTGTTCTTCCTCTGTTCTATCTGTGAGATGCGTCAATGTGCCCTCTCCCCCCAGTAAAAAGGTGCTGTGAAAGCAAATATAATGCTTGAGCAGCTAAGATATACTCTTGGCCTTAGTTGGCGCTACTTGAAACAAGAGACGCACCCTCGGCTTAAAATCGCTGACTGCGTCTGCAAGCTTGTCTATGGTAATTGCCATTGGAAACAACAACGACAACATGAATTGAAGAATTTCTGACAAGAAAAAGTATTTGATTTCGATAAAGTTTAATCTGTGCAAATGTAGATAATCCAAAATTTCATTTTGCATCCAGATGATTGGTTGCACCTTCACTTTAGGAAGAATTTTATCAATACATCCCTCAGTATTTCCATTATTCCAAGTCATCTTCCTTGTGGAAATTATTTTCTAACACCCATTTTTTAAGAAAAATTTTAGCAACTTGAGTGATGCATCAGATTTATTTTTGTTTTCCGCTGCTTCCTTACACAATTTTGCTTCCTGATTTCTGGTGTAATACACGTGGACTTTGATTCATGACATTCTGATATGAGAAGAGTCTGTTAAGAGGGAAGAGACTGAGGAATTTAAAGATTTTTTTAAAACAAAGTGCTGCTTTTGTGTGCATTGGTTGCTCCTTGCATCCGGGCTCGCTATCCACTGCAATAGTTAGTAGTTAAATAAAGAGGATTTAATTGTGCTTTTTTGAAACACGGAAATTTCTCTCTAGAAGACTGTGATCGTAAAAGACCGCGTTGTAAACTATGAGTGAGTAATAGGGTTTCTGTAATATCTGTCAGCCATAGCACAAAATGATGTTTCCACTCCCTTATCTTTTTACGATCTATCAATATAAATTCGAAATCTATTAATGAAGCTGATTCCATCTTCAATTAGGTTTGAATTGAACTTAAAAGTTTCATTCATTATGTTAACCAAGTAACAGAAATTTCTAGAATCTCATGTAGGTTGATGTATATGTTTGTAAAATGCAGTATTGCATGCTGCATTTTAGAATTGTAAGAGTAAAAGAGGGTAATCGAGAATCACTTGCAGAATTTTCCTCACGGTTTGAAACAAGCAAAGTTTTGAAGTAGTTGCATTGTTTTGGTAAACCATTTTTTAAATCAATGTTCCAATCATTAGATTATCAGTATATATTCCAAAGTATTTTATTGCATGGGTTCTTTTCAATCTTTGACCTTGTCAGTAAATAGTGTGACCTTGCATGCTTTCTAAATAGACGCTTATTTTATTAATTAAAATTTGTATATTTCTTTCAGGTGGAAAATTTTTCTATTAAATGACTAATAGGAAACTATAATTGACATCTTTCTGAAGTATGATTCCAGTAAAATATCATTAGTGAAAGCTTAATGCTGGTGTTAATCGGCCCATTTTCTTGAAGAATTTCATTTTACCTCCAAGACTCAGAGCTAAATTTTAAATTCAAGACACTTATGGATAATCTAGTTTAGGATGTTTGATCCTTGTTCTTCTTTGGTATTTTAGATGATTTTTCTCCTGTGCAAATATGTAAAGATAGGATTTTGGTCGGGATTTCACTATTTTTAAAGTTTTTAGTTATGTATTGTTTAGTTATGTTTTTAGTTATGTATTTTGAGTTATGTATTGATGAGCGCATTTTGTTATGTATTGTTATGTATTAATGAGCGCATTTTGTTATGTATTGTTATGTATTGATGAGCGCTTTTTGTTTAATATTATCGAAGTCGTCCCTTAAATCAATAGAAAGCAGCAAGATGGGCTAATCCCTTGCTTTACTTTTACAGATTACAGTTAAACAGGAAAAAGTGCTTTAAATTGATGAAAATTTTATTAATGATCTTAAATAGACTTGCATATATTGCTTGATGCATATTGGGTAATATAATTTGAGTTTTTTACAGATTGCTAACATCTCAGATTTTTTTCAAATACCTAATTAGTCTCCAATTGAATCTTGTTTTGTTAGAATGCAGCCACTCGGAGGTGAAAGAAAATTGACAGCATGCAGAAGGTAAATAAAATCTGTACTTGAGGCAGTTTACCATACGTATATTACTACTTTCAAGTCACATAAGAAAGAATTTGAAGCGGTTAGCTCTAAAAAGCTATTGAATTGTGAAACAGTTGCTGTTTTTAAATAAAAACTGAATTCAGACTTGCAAAATGATGTCAGATACAACATGATTCGAACCTGAAACACATTATCATTTCTTATGCGCCAAGGAAGGCTATTCTTGCACATAATTCAGCATCAATTTATGAAGGAATAATTAATCTGAAGTGTTCGATTATCTCTACGGGTTTTCGAGTGTAATCATAAATTATTAGATCATCCTACGTAAATGATATTTTTATTGTTTATGTTGACCTTTATGGAGATCAATTGTAAAATTCCTCCAAAAAGACATCAACAATAGAATTTACAGCTTTCGTAAAATGAACACGAAATAATACAGCGCATGGAGTGACCAGTTGCACCTTCTATCTGATTTTTTAAGAATCAATGGGGTGATGTATGTAGCCGCATATTTGTTCTCTATCCTCTTCCACAGGCGTTTCCGTTTTCAAAGTAACATTTAAAACACATAGGTTCTTCAGAGACCATTCATATCACAATCTATATGCAGTATTTTATTTCATTTTAGCAAAAGTATCCTGCCGATTTGTCAGTTTTAAATGCATTAGCTTTTAGTAAATAAGTGTCTAGTAACTTAATCTCAAACTTCAATTTCATAAAAGCAACCATTTAGCTCTTTCTGCAGTTTCAACAGATCTTTAAGGTACCCAAACTCATTGCAAAGGGGATTGAGAAAATTCTCTTATTGGAAAGAACCAGTCTTTGAACTATCCAAAACAGGTTTACTTTAGTCTCTACGTTAATTAGGAATCGAGATATTAATATTTTCGAAATGATCGGTAAACCGAAAGGAAGCCTTTAGATAACCGGAAGAACCAATTTAAAGGCTCAGAAAGATGTTAAAACTTTGTATAAACAAAAATTTAATTTTAAATAAATTTTAGTAAACTTTTAATAATGAAGTAATTAAACAGATGCTACTTTTGAAAATGCAGAATTACTGATATTTTTATTGGCAAACTTCAAAATTACTAAGCTATTGAAATTTATTGTAATGTAAACAGTTTACAAGAAATGCACAGCGCAGTGATTGCATCCTTTTTTTCATTGCTGCTCAAATGCAGAACAGTCTGTGCAATATCAATGCCCAAACGGTCCCAATAATAGTGGAAATGTCAAAAATCTGCGTGTAATGAATTAAACTACAGTGACAAGTCAGAGACTCCGCCAAATTATTTTGAATGTTGTGAAACTATAATATATGAAATTATGAGATTAAAAATTGTTGTAAAGATGTTTTCACCGAAAATGCAAACTGCCAATCAGAGTTTCAACGGTGTTTCTAGGAAATTTGAACCTAAAGATCTTTTTTGAGCTCCAGATCATCAGATTAGAGCCATTTATGTCTGTAATACATTTTAAAGAAAGTTTTACAGGATTGCTGAATATTCTTAAGGTTATTGGAGTCTATTATAGTGGAAATGCCGTTAGATCAATAGCTGAACTCAACAAAGACAGAATAAATGAATCTAGGCAGCATTCCCTACCAAATTCCAAAAATTGCCAGAAGAAAAAATTAAAAGATTAAAAAAGAAAAAAATATCAATACCTGAGGAGGAAGAAACTATAACCTATAAACGTGGTGACTTTTAAGTATGTAAACACACAATTTATAATTAAAACATGTTACTGTATGCTTTAAATGCATTTTCTCAAAATTGATTTTTACTCACTTTTTGCTCACTTCCAATAAAATCACTCACAAGTCCACCAAATTCATATTACTATGAAATTTGGTGGACTTGGTCTTTATACTATTTTCTAGGGAATGAATGGAAATAATTTAGATTTAGAGAATATTTTTTTAATTTACAGCCTTTTGTTTGAATAATTATGAATAATTAAGAATAATCAGAAGTGTTTCCTCTACAATTATTACAGATCACCTGGACTGCTTACTGAAAATCAATCAAGTTTATAACTGAATATTGGTTTTACACATAACAGCATAATAACTAATAATTGTTAACTACAAAATATGTTTTTTTTTCTAATTGTTGCTTATCTATAATTTTATTACGTTCATAGCTAGTAATAACCGATAACTCGTAACTTGATCTGAAATATTCAAAACTCGAGCTACTATTGAAGTAAATTTTACAATGGAATAATAAGCATGAGTCGAGTTAAAAGGGGTATTGCAACATCCCTTATAAAAACATAATTTAATCATAAGTTTATATCATTATCTGTTAGAAACGAAATAAATTACATATACAAATTTATTTACTATCTTTTCTTATGCCTAAAATAATTATCTTTCTTAGAAGATTTTCCTCATTTTATTTTATTTTCGAGTTTTTTGATTGAGTCTCCTCCGTTTCCCCTCGTGCTTTGTCATCTTATATTCATATGTTATGAAATATTTTTCAAGTAGAAAAGAAAACTTTCAGTTATTGGATAGTTCCTTGGCGAGATACTTTGCCAAAAAGAAACTTGAATGAAATATTAATGTAAGCAAGCCAGAATGTTTATTTAAATATAATCCTTAGTTTCTCTTCTCATGTAAACAACTCTTGTTTCTTTTCTGTTTTTCTTTTTCGAGGAAGAACTTTGTAGAAAGCTGTAGTTTCGCGCAGAAATAACAAAGATTTGAATCTCAAAACCACAATTTGTTTTCTTAAAATATGACTCGGAGATAATTATACCTCCAGTCCTCTACGTTTTATCTCCATCAAAATAGAGATCAATACTGAAACCCAAATACAAAGAAAGATGCTATTTTTGCTCCATTTTGTTGTTGATTATAATCCTGCGAAAAGGAGGTTTCTTTTCCATGAAATCAATACTATTTTGGTTACCAACATTACGTCAAAAAATGAATTCTTAATATTTTAACTTCTATACGTTAAGTTTTAATAGTTCATAACAGGAAAATGAATACTTCTTAATCTGTTTGGAATCACTGTTGCGTTTATTTACATGTAATAACATTTTTTCTATACTGAACCAAGTAAAAATGCTCGAAGTAATAAAAAATTATTCAAAATGAAATCATGCATTTTGTAACAAATTTTCAATTTGATTTTATTTTTATAAATTTTTCTCGTAAGCCCCGATGTTTCCATTGCACTTTAATGTAAAAAAGAAAATGAAAAGTGGAAGTTATATTCATGGGGAATGAAACTAAGTTCCAATACAAATTTGCTGACAACTAAGCGGATTATTTAAGCTGCATTTTATTTCTTTTGAAAGCAGCTCATCACCATGTGAGGCTGTCGCATCTGTACGGAAATTTTGCATACTTATTTAACCGTTTGAGTACGGGAGAGTATTTACCTTTACGGCAATAGCGCTTCGCCGCACTGAAACGGTCAATTTTTTTTTCTTGAAATTGAGATTATCATGTTAAATTAAATGGAAGAATTTGATAAATTATTAAAATCATAGAACTCATCTTATTATGTGTATAAAAGTGAAGATTCAATTGTCCTCATTTTGGTTGGAAAAAATGTGAAATCATTAAATGCAAAATTAAAATTCATTCTAATTTCCCCAGATCGGGATTTTACTTACGAAGATAATGCGTCCAGAAAAACACTTTTGATACAAATCATCGGATGTTTGTAATATTTAACATATTTTAAGTTGTTGAGATTTAAAGGATGAACACATTTTAAATCGTTTTCGTTTATTTTCAATCTTGTATCTATAGTTTCTAAAGAAATGGTTTCTTATGGTAATATACAAAGCCTACCAAATCTATTTGATATTATTAAAGCATCATAGATAACGGAGTTTATTTCTATGATTAATAGATTTATTAAGTTATCTAGGAGTTTTAATGATGAAAAAATAGAGTGAAAGGAAATTGTACCGAAACATCAATGTGAATCAAAAGAAGTTCTCATTTTTTTTAAAAGAATAGTCTTATAGAATAAGTAATTCACTTACAGGAAATTTCTAATATTATTTTCTTTTCTGAATGTTTTGTAACTACGAATTTACAACTTCAGAGACTCCCGTAGTTGTCCTTTTGTATTAGTCAGATAAATGAAAGCCTGCAATTTCTAAAGAAAATTTATTAACATTTCTATATAAGTTTTTGAAAGTAAATAATCATCACATAGCAAAATCAATCGATTAACGAATTGGTTGTATTAATTCTGATGAAGAGAATAATTCTTAAAAATATTTGCTTTGAGTAAATTTGGCTTCAATTGTTTAAACATAAAATAATTTTGACTTATTTTAAAATATTCAATAGTCAGGAGGATTCCATAAAATCCTAACAGGGACGCAAAAAATGCGTGGAAAATTTTACATTTTTTAAACTAAATAATAAAAGATTTTAAAATATTAACAATATTATAAATTTTTTAGTATAGTATTTAATATTTTATTTTCGATTAGATGTCCTTGCGCTTGCAATAAATGATTTAAAAAATACTCATTGTAATAACTGTTTCTATTTTTGAAAATTTTTCTGTTCATTTAAGACATTAGATATGGTTTATATATCTTAGTTTTAATTTGCTTTGCTCAAAAATGGAATATTCTTTCTACGTAATGACTTGAATAGTGGTTCATGACCAATAGTCAAGCATAGTTGGAAACAATGTTTATAAATATGAACTTTATGTATATTTATAATTAGACCACTGTAAGTTTGCACAAAATATTTATTAAATATATTAATAATAAATGAAAATAATGTTAAATTAAAAGAGATCTGCCTTGATCCGTAACCATTCATCAGAAAAATGAAAAAAGTTTGAGGAAGACAAAATCCAGATATGCGAAAAAAATGAAATTATAAATAAGCCATAGTGTTACTTAATTAAGGGGTTTTAGTAATAAAGGTTCGTTTAATTCACTTTATAGTAACACTGTTTTTTTATTACACAAAAGAATGTTATACAGGATTCTTATTATAGTTAGTATTTATTGAAAAACAATCGCATTTAATAATTCAAAGACCAATGATTGATCTTTTCAAAAGTGAATAATTTTATTTTTCTTCTTCTACACATTTGAAAGAAACCAATAAAATATATTTGCTGCCTCTGGATGCCCTCATGGACCTGTGTGTCAGCATAACGCCATATTAAGATTGCCGAGATTCTTGAGCATTTAACGAAGATTCGTTTTCTCATCGAACGGTGTAAAAAGTTAAAAAGGAAATAAAAGAAACGAGTTAAAAGAAAAAAAAAGTTATAATAAAAAATAAATTAGATCAGTCACCATTTAAATGTTATAAATTAACTCATTAGCTTTTTAAATGTTCCCGAAAAGTTGTTTCTCCTTTATTGTCAGAAACAATAATTAAAACGAATAGAAATGAATACTTAAAATGAACCTTTCAAAAATCGAATTGAATCTATTCAACTGATATATAGATAGGATGGAAGGCAGGAATGAAATATCCAATCATTTACGGAGCAGTGTATGTTTTGTTGTAAGCTTCGGTATGATATAGAATAAAATAAATCTTTCGTATAGTTAGGTTAGACACTTTTTGAAGCTAAACTACCAAATGATTTTGATTAATATTTACATCCACTCGTTAATTAATGTGAAAACGAGTGAAACGATAAATAATATCTTCAACATACATAGGGAAAATTACTCAACACACATGAATTTGTTGATGACAACATTTATTTTTCAATGTTTATTTCTTCTCAAGAAATTTGTAATTTAACATTGTTTTCAATTACATGGTACCAATGAAGAACTTTTTGTGTTTTATAGCTCTATTCTCAATTCACTAAAACACTTTCTTATAGTTTCTATAAAATATTCTCTAATATCTAAATTTCTCATTTTCACTTTACTCCTTTTATACTAATTAATTTATAAACTTAATCATGAATTAATTTGTAACTTAATATACACTTTTGTACTATATTTAAAAAATATATATTTATATAAGACCTTTTTTGGCATATAAATGTGGCATTTTCAATCAACCCGTTTTTTAAAAACTAGAAACAGTATTTTTTTAAAAAAAAACTGGTATTCATTTCAGAAAACTTTGTTTCGAAAACAAAAGATAGAAATAAATTGCAGTTCATTATTACAAATCAATGCTTGTGGAAAAGCAGAAACATTAGTCATGACGACTCCTATTCCCCGATCTTAATTACCAAGCTATTAGCAATGGATAAAAGTTCAGCTACGAGACATTAATGTTTCAACCACTACAGATAAAAGGATTGTTTTATAAAATTTGCATAAGTTTTTCTAATGGAATTTTAAGCATAATTACTGTTTCTATTTTCTTTTAGATAGAAAATCTGAGCCCCATAATGTCTTCTTTTAACATTTTGAGATAAAATAATGAATGTCTAATCAAGAGACACTAATATGTTTGAATTTCAACAAGATTTTAGTACTTTCAATAAATATGCCTTTTTCTTTTAATCAAAGCTTCTTTTCGCGAGGAATTATGGGAATGAATTTAATTTGGGTATGGTCTCACTCGAAATTAACACTTTAAAATATGATTTATGTAGGTATCATTCCATTTAAAATGAATGAAATCACGTAATTCTGGTTGTGTTACGTTGTAACTTGAATAATGAAATGTTTTGTTAATGAACATTATTGGTGCTTGTAAGTTCACAATTCATTCAACAGCCGCTCTTAAGTTTTGTTCAAATGTTTATAAATATAAATGAAAAGGCTTGATTTCCCTCATGATAATTTCAAAGCTTACTAATTGGCTTTTATCCGCATGAATTTGAGTTATTAGTTAATAATATCAATTGATATTGGATCTGAAATGATTTGTAAATTTTTTTTAAAAAAAATATGCATTATTATAATGACGATAGTTGTAAAATTACGATAATTAAAATTTATTAAATGACGATAATAGTAAAGCTTTCGAAATGGAGCTCACTGCTCGAGATAGATACTCTATAATACTGTTATATTAATTGATAAATTAATATTATTTATATTCTTTTTTTAAAAAAAATCTATTATAATACTTAAAGGAAAAAATGAATTTCTCTCTTGTCAGAAAGTTTAAAGATATGTATGTAAAAGCTGTGTTTCCTAAAAATATGCGTAATAATGAATGAAATAACAAATATATATTTTCTACATCTTTTAAAATTTATTTTTGAACCAATTGGGAGAAGAATAATTTGAAGGCTGTTGTTTTGTTTAAATAACCATAGTAATTTTAAATTAAGTGTTTGAAGAGTTATAAGGGAGTTGGGGATGGATGTCGCTGAAGCTGTCAGTTTAATTTTAACTATCTAGAGAAGGAAAATGAATTTAAAATTTATATAAATGCAGGCTCCAAAGAGCTCTTAAGCAATACCTTTTTTTAACTTAATTATTAAATTAATTAACAATAGCTACCCTGACGCTCAAAACTATCTCGATATGCTCCAAATAACTCCATAAAATATGAGATGTTTAGTAACACACATTCTGACTTCGAATGACAATAGCTAAAAGATTTGAAGCTTATCTTTTTTTATGACAAAAAAAATTTACTTGTATTTTCTCCGAATTTATTTTACTCACTGTTTCCTAGTACTCAAATGGGCTATTTTTCTATAAAAATAAAATTTATTTCATTGAATATCTCACATAAACCCAATTCCCCTGGCATAGAATACCAATTCATACCAAATCCAAGACATTGTTGAAAGAGGGTTGTAACAGCTTCTAAGGGTAAAGACCCCCGAGGGTAGAAGTCTGCATGTCGTTCATATGAAGATGACATTCACAAACTCGCTTGCACAACCCCTTTATACAGGGGGGGGGGCTTTCACACACCTTACAGATAGATACAGGGTAAAGAATAAACTTGCACGAACCCTGACTCCAACTCTGGACGTCTCGATCACGGGCCAGAATTGTTACTCCAAGGTCAGGATGTTTTGCAAAATTTATAATCGTATCTTCTATTTTTTTAAAAGTAAAGTCGATGAATAAACATTTATGAGAAGAAAAATTGTTGGAAAATTATGAGCCACGAGAAGGATATATATGTGTTTACAAACATATTTTAAAATGCATAAGCACAAGTAATTAAATTCAGTAATAGAAAACAGAACTTCTATTTTAAGGAAAGCGTTCAGTTGCAGACTTCACTAATTTTTCTCTGACATTTGTGCTGCCCGAAAAAATTCTGCTTACCAACATCATATGGTAGTAAATCATATCTTTGCGCTTATTTATCATACTTCCGACAATCGTAAAATATCATTAATATCTCTAGCAAATGTTTCTTTAATCAAATTGGTGCTCCTCAAACCTGTCCCAATCAATTGATCCATCAATTCCTTAGACAAACAAATAACGCCCAGTCATTATGGTGTTTTCAACATCATCGATCAAAATATGCGTATCTGTTGAAATCACAATCATGGAGGACTCGTGGTAATACTTTCTTCATATACATGGCCTCTGTTTCTTCTTAAAAAGGAACAAAGCTACAACATCAGATTCCCCTTTCAGTCTCTTTTTTTTTCTTGATCTTAGTTTTGTTGAATTCTTCTATACCCGATGACAATCAGCATCAAATCACTATTAATAACCAAATTTATTAAATAAAATGTATTCTTTTTTTTCCTACTGGAGGTTGAACATCCTAAAATCACGATATTATTATTTCTCTACTGGATGTTGAACAACCTAAATTTCCAAATCAATTTTAATTAGTGGGATATAATATACATACAAATCACAATGTAGAGTACTGAATTATATCAGCTGTTAATTTATCATAAAATGAGTTAACATTATTTCCAGGGTAGGTCGCTGACATAATTCTAGTTTTAACATCACATTCTGTCATATATTAAATTATACCAAACGTACAAAAAATCTAGTATTTTGTTTTATTAAAAGTCTATTTTTATGCACCCCATGATAAAAATTTCTAGAAGCAATTGATGAACTTATAATATTTTTCAATTTCTACTATTAGCTCACACTCTCCCAATATATATGTTATCTTGTTGAAATGATCAATGATTAAAAAAATACTTTTTATTCATCCACTCAAGTTCAAGTAAACTTTTTTTAACTTGTAGAGTATGGCATTTGATGTTAATATAGTTTTTTTAAAAATATTAATTCATTAATTTTTTATTAATTTATTAAAAACTAACTTTCTCGCCAAAAATTTTCATTAACACACCGACAAATAAGTCATGACTTCAGTTTATTTTTTCCACCCGCTAATGAGGTTAGACTTAACATGCTTTCGGTCGATTATTTCAAAAGATTTTGTTTATTTTCATAGTGCTTAATGCATTTGAAATTAAACATTGTTCCCACAGTTTGCGCTGCCTCAATTGGAGTTGAAAATTCAAAACTTATATAATTTTTTGATGAATTATTTATAGTAGTTGTAATTATCAGGCCGGGGCAGACAGGTTGGTAGGGCATCGCTAGTCGAAGACTCTCCGTGCGTGTGTGCGTGGTGGACGTCAAATATGTTGTGATCACAAAGCCCTCCATGTCTGAAGTAATACCACTGGGGGTATTGGGTCAGAGGTGATCGTTCTCTCTTCCAGATCTAAATTAAGATGTGTGGATGATTGAATGAAATGCATGAATGAAGTCCGCTCCGTAAAAAGAGTTTGTGACGTGTGTAAGCAAGAAGTCAGATTTCTGCTCTGGGGTTCTCGAGGGTCCATACCCTCATTAGCTACTGCACTCCTCTTTCCGTTGAAAAGCGGAACAATAGACCAACAACAGCAATTGTAATTATTTAATAAAAAGCAACTAAAATAAAAATTTTCCTAATAACCTACGTAAGAATTGATTTTTAAAAATTGTTTTTATATTACTTGTTCGAGAGAAAATTTAAAAATGCAGCTAAAGTCGTAAATGTTATATCTTACAGATCCCAGAAATTTATAATTTAGCAAATTACCTTACAGTTAACCGGATAAGTAATAAATAATGAAGCCCGAAAAAGTTTTGATTTTACCTTTTTTGAATAAGCCGCAATTAAATATATTAACAAAATGATAAAAAATATGAATAATAAATGCAAAATAAATGTATATTAAAGTTTCAAGAGTGTTTTAAAGATGTCAATGCTTCCCAATTCTCTGGTACGTATTGTAGGTTCTATTCCAGATACTCCTTGTTCCAAATAAAACTTATTCATCTTAATCCTATCTTCGTACTGGGAAGGTCTTTACCTTCAAAATATCGATTTTTCAATTTTTGCCTTAAAAAATAGAGGAAAATTCGCTGAATCCAGCAATGTATGATATGTATATTTTTATAAATATGAAAGCCTAGAAATTAAAATTTTAAAATGTAAACAAAGGTGCCACGGCCCTTTTTTAAAGGGACATCATTTTAAATTAACCTTTATTTTTACTTTTATTTATTTATTATTTAAGCATTTTTCATAATTTTATAAATTTGGGAAAGGATACGATCAACTCAACTTGTTATGTTGATATTTACAAGTTCATTTAACTGTTATTCTTCAAGTCGTGCTTTTTTGTTTACAATGCTCACCGTGATCTCGTTTCAAAACTTTTATTACATTTTATTGATAAAGTTTTTTAGTTATTCTGAAATTACTTAATATTCTTAATAATAATTACTTAATACGTAACAATGGCAAGAAGAAAACTCTTTGGAAAAAGAAAATCTCACTCGAATCGATTTTCTACTGTGAGTCAAACATAGAAATGTGCTGACAGTGAAAAATTGAATGTAAGTGCATCCAAAAGAAAATTGGAATGTGCTGATTTATTTTCTGATAAGGAAGTTCATAACAATATTAGTTATTCTAGCGATATGGAGTCCACAAATAATATCATTGATTTGAGAATATAAAGAACACTCCTAAATACATTTTAACAATATAAGCAATGTTGCAATTTTGATTCAACAATTGTGTAATTGAAAGTATCCCAAAAAACACATTTGTTGGGCTCAATACATTAAAAATGGGTGTCACGAATGATGTAATCTGTTTTAATGATGGAGTATTTAGTCGAACAGAGGTACTTAAAAATTCAGGTGTTACACCTGGAAGAAATGCTTATGATGCGTTGAAAAAAATAGAATTGCTTCGTATCAGAGAAGCAGATATCATGCATAAAAAAACCTCTAAAGAAGCAAGAGCAATTAATAGACAAATGAAAAGAGTATCAGAACTTCTGGAAGTGTCTAATCAAAATGAATATGGCCCAGGGAGGTTTTAAAAATTAATATAAATCATTTTATTGGTAAATATCTAGTTTTTTACAGTTTTCTCAAAACGTGTTTTTTTTTTCAATTTTAGGTACACATACACAAAATTCTATTCATCATAGAGAGTTAAGATTTTATACTATGATATATATCATTATTATGTATCTATTAAACCTTTTTTTATATATTTTTGGATAATAATATAATTCTAAGAGGATATTTATAATGAAAAATATCACATTTTTGAGGATTTATAGTTATAAGATATTTAATATTCTTTAAAAAATTTTTTTTTGGTTCTAACAGAACAAAAATAGGTTCACCATAATTATTATACTTTTATGAACATATTATGCTAGGTTTGAGATAATGTTAAGCAGAATTATTTTTTCTGAGTGTACCTTTGTGTACCTCTATATGCGTGGCTAGCCGCATCATAATACACTTTTGATTTGCTATAGAAAAATAAATACTTTAAAATATAGGTAATTTTTTATTGTATTTAATTGAGAATAGTACATTTTATCTATATGTGTCATCTTTTTACTGAGAAATAATTTTTACTCTTATAAAATCCCCTTTAATTACAACTGAAATTTTGACTGTTTTCCTTGTCGAGAACGTCCCAGTTCCCTTATATTATTCTTAAATTTCTTTAATAAAATAATATATTTAGAAAAAAAATTTCCGCAACTAACTTTATTGCCTGAGAAAGAAGTCTTTTAAAAGCCTCTATCAGTAATACATATTGTTTCAATCAATACATCAAACGTCATACATTATACAGCAGCCTTAGTAATTAATATATGTTTCTTCATTTCAATTTATGGTAATCATTAAATGCATAGCTTTTATAGTTTCGCTTCCTGTTTTCATCGTTATTTCGCCTCGTAACTTCGTTACTTTTCCTGACACCTCTGTAATTTAGTATTCTGTTAAGTCTAAAGGCCAGTAGGTTAATATCGTAGTTTTTCTTTCTTTTTTTGTGGGAAGGAGAGGTACCGAAGTGGTTTCCATGAAGGTTTCTCGTCAATAAATGTTCTCTACTTTGCAGGCAAGAGTACCATACTTTTGAGATCTTTTCAGTATATATTAGCTGGATGTGTAAGTTTACTGTTCCTCCTTGAATTTTGGTTTTAACTATACTTAGTTTTGCATTTATTACTAATTTTAAAAGTTAGAAAGCTTTTGTATTAAACTTTTTAATTATTTATTTGAACCTCTCACACAATAATCACTTACAATATAGTTAGTTATCTGCTTTTATACGGGATGGGGAGGGGGCTTTTATTAAAATACGTATTATGAAAAGCTTGTAATGGAAACATATTAAGAAAGCCAAGTCAAAAACATACCATGAAAACAAAGATAGATAACAAAATGAATTTTAATCTTATAAAATAATAAGATTATTTTTGATTAAAGATCAAATTTGTATTTAGAAGCATGAAGTGTTTATAAAATTGCAAGAGTTCGTTCCTTCTAAAATATATTTATTTTGTTACTAACTAATGGAAAACGTTATTTATGCTGTCTTTAGAAATCTTTTGAAAACATTATTTACTGTTTTCAGAATGTATCTGTTATGAAAGCAGTAAAATTTCTTTTGAGCCCCTTCCAGTGCATTTTGAGTTAGGAAACCCTCGATTTATTTCAAAATCCGTAATGCTAGTTTTCTGGGTATGGCTCGGTTAATTAATAATTTACTTTCTGCTCTTCCCTTACTCGCTTCTTTTCTTTGTGAAACAGAGGGGAAAACCTTTGGATCTTAAGAAACGAAGAGGTGGGTGATATATTTAGACTGACAGAACTTTAAGTCAGAATTTGTGTTAATTTATCTCAAGTGGCAAAATCAATGATGAAATCTGAATGGCTCTTTGGCTTGTCTATTACTGTTGAAAGCAGAAACTCATTATTGCTAAAAATATTATTATAAAAAGAGAAAAAACCCTTAACCTTGCCAAATTTCATGGTATTATTTGGAGCTATACATTTGATAAAAACAGTTTCCGCTCATTTAGTCTCATTGAATATTTTGAAAAATTTACAACTGTTCGTTGAGATTGACATCCAGTTGCTCATTATCGGGTTATAATGCGCTTTGAATTAATTCCCCTTTAAAGTGGGTGCATTCGGTAGTTAGTGTGTGAGGATGAAAAGTCATGATAATCACATTTTTTGTGCAGTTTTAAGAACAGTGCCTAGTTTCAAAGATAACAAGGACAGAAGTGAAGGTTTATTACCACTTGATCGGATATGATCAATAAAATGTTTATAATTTGAGAAAAAGTTATATGTTTCGGCTATTTAGAAGAAATAGTTATAGAAATTGCAACAGCAAATTAACATGAATAATTTTAAGTTGAGTCTTGAATATAAAAACCGAGTAGTTTAGTTTAATTACATTAACTTCTCGTTTTAGTGCAACGATAAGGCTATCTTGGAATCACAGAATGTACTATTTAAGGATTTACCCAGGTGATTGCGCTCTCATATGAGTTGATCTCACTCAGCTTTGTCACAAACATTAATAGCAAAATACATTTCAACCAGTTGCAAAAGTTTTTTCAATATTTTATAT
>JAOUZG010033074.1:3822566-3838746 GCA_026289955.1 Argiope argentata
TATATATATATATATATATATATATATATATATCTATATATATATATATATATATATAATGAGGGAGTTTTTCATTTTACAAAAACTCCACATGGGAAATTTTATACAATAAGGAAAGTCTCCTTTAATTATAAAACTCGCAAGTTAAGATTTTTATGAATCTTTTGAATGAGTTGTCTTATTTTTCAGTATACTTTTCAGAATTTGATGATAGTCACTACTAATAGTAGTTAGTACTGCGGCATGTAAATGAATGAAATATTTGCTTATCTGTTTTACAGTTTATGAATGCTTCAAGGATCAGAAAATCTAAAAAATTATTTTATTCTGCAAGCCTTTATATCATACTTTATTTCTGTTTAGAAATATCATTCAAAGAAATTTTTTCCAATGAATTTCGAGAAGAAGTTCTCTTTATTGAATGCTATTATTTGTTGCAAAATTCATTATGTTATCATTACAAACCGCATTTGTTTCGAAAGTTTACGGTTTAAAAATCGAATGAATATTTTCATTGTTTGGGAAATCAAACAAAACTTCACAATCCCTTCCTTTCAATAGATGTACGCATATTTAATGCCAGAATAAAGATACGCCTCCTGATAGTCCAACTTTTGATGTGTATTCCCTCAATACAATAATCACAGAATTGTTTTTCTATCCCATCCTCTCAATGTCATAGTCGACTGTGTCAAGAACACATTATTGAATTCTCCCGAAGTCAATGAACGTTATTTATCTGAGAGAGCCTTTGCGGTAGAAATCGTTTTCCAATTTTTATTTCTTTCCTTCCAAAACTTTACAATCGGTTTTTTTATGGCAATGCATTTGCAACCATTATTTCATACAAAAATATTTATCGAAACACATTGTAAAATTTATTTTTTGAAAGGATTTCAGAATTGTTTTGAGACTTTTTCTGCAATTGTTGTATTAAATAATAAGGCAAGTAAGGGCACCATTTTTACATCCGATGAATTTCTTTATACTGAATAAGGTGGCGGAAATACATAAAACACTTAAAGCAAATTCATTGAATAATGATTTTGTCATGCAGTTTATATACAGTATGGGAATTTTGAGTTTTAGGATCTAGATTTGTTTAGATGGGGAGATAAATTATGTGAATAATAGTTTAAATTTTACGAACAAACAAATAAAACTTTAATCAGGGAAAAATATTTTTTTAGAAATTATATCAGTACTTCAGCATTTCAAATATAATTTTATTAAATATGAAAATATGAGTTCTTGAGAAGGTCGTGGTTTCCGGAAACAAAAAAAATCCAGATTTGAAACCTGATTTTACCGTAGCACCGTCATCCAAGCTGGCCTGATGCACACTAAATTAGTTGAAGCCAAATGCACCGTCTCTTGCTAGTGAGGAAATCATACCAGATTCTCTGACGAAATAATTCATAAGACTGAATTACCGGACCTCCGCAACTGTAACACTGGTGGAACTGTGGCTCAGACCTAAGGGCTGGGTACGACCCTTTCCGTAGGAAATACGTCACATCATTGATTGGAGGAGCCGGACCCTCTTCTATTTATGTACCCTTTAGGATGGCGAGATCCATCCATCATATTGGAAGTATCTCATCCTCATTTTGAGGTGACCCCCCCCCCCCAAGGATCATTCTATAGTGCTAGAAATAATAAAATTCAAGTCTACGTAAAATTTTTCTGGTTCATGGAATATTAAGTAAAGTCTCAAATGTATTCAAGATAGACTTTTGATAATATATCCTAATTTTACATAGAAAATCATTCAATTCTTCAATCTTGATAACACTAATTAATAGATAAGAAAAATCATCATCAGCCTTTTAGTTTCTTTTAATTTATCAATTGATTTTTTTCAAATGATTTTTATTACTATTAAGTTAAATATTATTGAAGTAACGCTTCACTTGACAGTGTAAATACTTAATATATGTTTTTTATTGCTACAAGAGAGAATTATACCAGTTTCAAATTTTTTTGGACATTCTAAGATTTCGAGCTTTGTGGATTTTCCCTCACAGCAAATAAGAGTTCCCTAAGTGCTAATAATTACTATGAATTAGCACAATATGAATTCATATTAAGAGACAAGGAAGATGAAATATCTTTTTTGTCTATATTGCACCCGAAACGAATTTGGTGGAGTCTAAAATTTGTTTTAGTTTATCTAAAATTCTCTATTTTGTATGTTAATAGGCAGTTTATCAATTGCCTAGGGTATACAAATGCATTTCTATAACTAATAAATAAACGTATCACTAGAAAGTAGTCTCTCCAGAACTCTCTCGCATATTCTCTAATAATAGTGTTACCCTCTTCCAGCAAGAAATTGAGGACTTTGGAAAGAGTCATGATTGTCTTGCATTGTATCAGCAAACAAGCATTGCGAAGCATTGATTTTTGGAGTAAATTTAGTATTTTCACTGAATCTATCGTGTCACACATGGAGAGTAATTTCTGGTATACCGTTAATAGCGTCCAGAAATCGAATTTGTACTTAGACTCCTCCCAGCCGGCTGAAACCAAAATTTGACACAAAACTACAATTCAAACACTAAATCACATACCGAATTTGAAATGTTTAAATCATTGTTGCTTTGAAATATTACGTTTAAAATCTTCTGAAGGTACAGAACTTCAACCCTTTATTAGATATGACTCAAAATTCGGTTTAGGTTTATGATATTGTTGTTGTTAATTATGGCACTTGCCATGGACAAGCCCTCTGCTGATACAGCAGCAGATTTAAGCCGAAAGGAGCGTCTCTTGTTTTTGAAGTAGCTCCAACTAGGGCCAGTAGTACGACTTAGCTACAAACTCACCACATTTGCTTGCACAGCCCCTTTTTACAGGGAGACACAGTCACACAGATAGCACACAGAAGAACAACCATGCCGGAACCAGGACTCCCAGAACACGAGGAAGACGCGCTACCTCTGTGCCAGAAAGCCGGCAGGTTTATGATATAGATATTAAATACATGAACCTACTGAATTTTATTTGTCTGTCTCTTTTCGTTTTAGAATTATCGTGTTCACTTATAATCGAACAGTGAGATAGACAGAGTTTGCCCAAAACTTGAAAGGAATCTACAAATTTCATATAAAGACCATATTCCGAAATTCATTTGTCAAACTCAAAGCACTTTTCAGTTATTTTTGTCACAGATATAATTTTTTTAAAAAATATGTTTTTCTATCTCAGGGATGTCTAAATCCTGGATATTCATCAAAATCTCGTGTTCGGTTCCTATAATTTCCTTGTGCTACGTATGGGAACAAAGTAAAAGAAATGAAATAATGAGACTGACATATACAAAATAAATAATTATATTTAAGAATGCCGAATTTAAGTTAACTTATACTTGATTTTAAATTATATAAGCCTTCAATTACTAATTATGTTATGCACTTATGACACAATAACTTAATTTCAGTATTTTTCTTTCATTTATAATGATAATTTTAATTCATTTTATGCAATTAGTTAAAATTACGAGTCAAACATTCTGAAATTATATCGCTCTCCTTACATCGCTTTCCTTGAAAGACTGTTTTAAAAAAAAAGGTTTTACAAAATTAATCCTTATCTGATTAATAAGTTGCCAGATTTATTTTTGTCATGAGCAAAGCGGCGTAGTAATTCATTAAATCCGAACCAAATATGTAAATAAACCAAAGAACCATTAATGAAAAAGTCAGTGAAATATTGCATTTTCTTAGTCGCATTTTACTTAAAAAATGAAATACTTCTATTTCTTATAAGTTTGATCCTTTAAAACTATTGCACACGAAACAGAGAACCCACCTTTACCAATAACGTCTTTTTTTTCTGTCACCTATTTTTCCATGCCAGCCTTTGAAAGAAATGGGCTCCGTTTTAAAAACGTTTAACAGTATAAAATTCTTCTGTGAATTGGAAAAAAAATTCAGGATAAAGATGCTTCGGCTGATGGAACATCTATTAAATGTAAAATTTGGCGCTATCCCTCCGAATTCTCTCTTTTTTTAATTATATCGCCGGAATAAGTATGAAAAAGTAGATTCTTCTCCCTCTTTCTGAAAATAGCAACCTTTCCTCCATTTGGTGCTTCATAATATCTAATGGTGGGTGGGAAGCCCTTTCCTGTCCTTGATACTTTCTGCGGCAATTCACAATTGTGATCGATTAAGTTAGAAGGGCTTTCTTCTTGACCACGGACAATTTTTTCCAAAAAATCTCTTTGCCATCCGCCTTTCCCTCTCCCATGATGCCACTGTAGAGCAATACCATTTGCTGAATAAAATATTGAATCGAGCACGATTTAAAGAAATGCATCCAATATTTTCGACCATTTGATAGCGACAGAAAATTGAGAGGATCACACTGGGGATATTTCTGGAGAAAGTAAAAGCCCTGCATGAGTAAGAGATCCCTACAAGGAATATGAAACTTTTACTCACTCTCATAGAATGAAGAGAGAAAAAGAACAACCGATGTAGATTACATTTCCTTTTTTATTCTATTATAGTTTTTTTTCTGCTCACACTCTCTAAATCTCTATTACTTATTTTTATTTCATTTACTTTAATGAGAGTTCAGGCAGATCGCAGGAAATTCTTCTACTCCAGGATATCGATTGTGACATTAAAATGTAAAATAAATCAGTTACGGAGCAATTTTATTCGAGGTAATTTTTTAAGTGAGCTCTGAAGAATAGAAAAGAATTTCTCCTCTAATTTTTTTCAGAAAAGCTTCCATTTTTCGGCATATATTAAAATTGTATTTTTTTTAAGTCTTGGAGGAAAAAACACCCTAAAGTAATCTTCTACTTAGTTTTGAAAAAGATTTTTTTTCCTTTCTTCTATGTAATAATAATATTGAAGTTAATATTTAACTAAATTTAGTTACCAAATCACGTTTTGGCTAATGAATGTGGCTAATAAATAGAAGAAAAATTCATAATAGAGTTATGTTTTCTGTTTCAGATATTTTTATAAATCCTTTATACAAAGAATTAGGATTTTCAAAATTCTCTATTATGTAACTCATTAAACCATTGAAATTTATTTTTGAGCAAATTTTAGGAGCATTCATTCCTGATTCATATATTATTTCGGCAGCATAAAATTAAGGATTTTTTATGAATAAAATTAAAACGTTGAAACATGCAAGGACAAAATAAAGGGAAAGCGTGAAAAATTATTATACAGAGTTGAAGAAACAACCGAATATCTTGCTGATAAGACAATGAAATTTGCTTCTTTAAATTATTTAATTTTATAATGGAAAAAGAAGTCATGAATTGATAGAAAATCATATTTATCACCTAAAGCATTTAAACACATTGTTGCAAATTATATGTCCCCATTACTGTTTCGATACAATTTTAACGACAGTCAAAAATATCATGTTTCCAACAGCAAAGAAATTTTTAATGTAATTTTTTCTCTTATGGAATTTAGCTCCATGATTTGAAAAGTTGACATTTATTTCAAAATGAATTATTTTTTCCTAACCTTTCACGTCATGTAAAACGGCACTTGTCTTTTTGTAATTCGTATTGATCTATTACTTATACAATAAACATCTGGCGGATAGAGATTTGCCAGTTTCTAAATAAAGAGTTGTCTCAGATTTGATCCAATGAAACTTACAAAAACATAATCATAGCCACATGCAGACAAATGGTTTCTCAGCTTGAATGTAACTTCAATTCTACGTCTTTATTTGAAAAATATTTTCTAAAATTAATAAGTAGGAAATTATAGATTCGGCTCAATTCCATAATAACACCATAAACAAAGAAACCAAAACTTTTAGAAAGTACATCTATAAAATTCACGGAAAATATCATTTTAAAAGATAAACTAATATACATTTAAAGAATGTTTAATAACGTTTTTGGAGTTTTAATATTTGATTTATAGACCATGTTTATAACTGATTTAATTTGACACTGCACGATTTACCATGTGAGAAAAATAAAATTTCATCATTGAGTCAAAGCTTTTGTAAAGAGGTAGTTAAAATCTTTATTTAATTTGGATTTAGTATGGGAAAAGCATTGTGTGTTAAATTATCGTGAATAAAATTCGTACATTTCTGTTTTTATGGTTCAAATTTTTTTGAACTTTATAATGTCTTTAACTCGTTGACATACATATTCTTCAGTTTTAAAAATAGCTGTTAGTAACATTCAATAACTTCGAACAGGAGTTTTATGAATAATTTAATGGGACTGGCATTTTTGAATCTTCAACCCATGCTGCATACTGACAAGATTGTATTTCTCTCCCGCAAAAAGAGAAGGAAACAAAAGGACTTTGGGCAAGATCGTAATCGCCAAAAAGCGCTGGCATTTTCCCCACAGATTAATATTTTGGATTTCGTAGTATTTTAAAGAAAATCAAATAAATCTTTTCAGTTATTTTGTTCCTCCAACTGAATCCAACATTCAATACATAACTAGGATTTTAGTAAGATAATATAGTAAGTTTAACTTGTCATCTTTATGTGCGTGCAAAATATAGATCCTCAAATGATTAATCACTCAAAAATTTCATTTAAAATCGTATACAAGTTTAGACTCTTATGAATATTAAATTTTACCTATACATTTCTTGCAATTATCGTTCTAACATTTACTCTCATAGACTTCTTGTGAATGAATTTGGTTCAAAATTTAATAAAAATCGACGAACTGTATGAAAAAGATTCATTTCAATTACCACTCGTCTAATTCAAAGCATATTTTAATTATCGTTTTCTCAGATATACATAGCGATAGAATGGACAAAAAGATAGACTTTATTCCAAAAATACGATTTTCGAACGCAGTTAAGCCTTAAACGTGAAGCTTCGATAAAAAGTTCAGTTTGAATATTTTGCTCATAACAGTAGCCTTTTTTTACTTCGTATACGAGAATTTGATTAGTAATTAAGTAATTATTAATAAAGTTAAAACTAATAAGATGATTACAAGCAAACATTCTGAGGATGATAAATTTATAAAAAAAACTTTTACTTTCAGAAGAATGTTTTATATATTTATATTTTGATTTTTCTTCCAATTTAATAGATTTTTCAGAGACCCATCAAATAATAAAATTGATGAAATTAAATTAATGAAAAGGGAATTTTACACTTTTCTTTTTTATTAATATGATTCTGTTAAAAGTTAATTATTATTATTTATAGATGAATAAGTAATCCATACGCCTCATTATTGTGTGAAATGTTAAAAATTGTTTTTATTATTCAGCTTTTTTATTTCAGTTTTATTCTGCGTCATATTTGGCCCACGTCTCAAAATTTAAAGGAAGGTACTAAAAATGGTTTTACATGAAAATAAAAAAACCTAGGACATTTATTGAAGTTCTGAAGAACAAACGAATATATTTCTCTTAAAAACTTTATTAAGTTTGCTACTCGATCTTTGTTTGTGAGGAAACAAAAGAAAATAAGCATATTTTCAAGAAATATATTCATTAGGGCAATTTTCGAAGAAAAAATTAATGTGTGTACTTAAACCTACTCCTTAATAACACGAAATAAATATTTGGAAATTATAAAGCATTTTACATTCTAGGTTTGTATTCTAGAGATTTTTTCCAAACATTTTTAAATGCTGCTTTTGAATGCTGTCTTTACCTTGACTCCTTTCAGTCTGATAAATTTCATTTCATTTTTTTTTTCAGAAGGTACTTCTTGTATTTTGGAATTATTCACTATCAAAGAAAAGAACCATTAAGTTTAAAACTTCAGATAATAATAATTATAACCATTTATAAAAAGTATAATAGCTAACCATTTTATGCATTCTTAAACTTGCAAATTGTGTACCATCTTCAAATGTAAAGAAAATATATTATTTTATAATCTTAATCCCATATGTTTCACTGTCCAGAACGAAATATTTCATTACCTGTAGTATTGTAAAAACTACATTGAAGTTCCTGATCTTATTGATATTTATGAACCAAGTGTGTAATTTAGGGTGAATAAAGTTCACTTCCTTCTAATTTTCTCCGCCGACCTAATCAATATGAAAGGCTCGATGCAGAATGTTTTGAAAGGCGCTTGTTTGCTTGCATACCTCGATTGAGGAAACTCTAATCAAAACACGCTTAGTAAATATTTATATCCAGTGTTCCTTGTGCAGTTATATTTATCGTCTCTGCTTCTGATTTACTCCTTAGAAGCAAAGTTTGGAAATTAAGGACCTGACATTAGGGACATAGTAAAGCCATGCATTAGTGAAGTCGTTTTGGAACTGCAATTCCTTACAGTACAGTTAATTAGCCTTGGTGGCAATTGTTTTAATCCTGCCACACACCAGCTTGTGTTCATTGCAGTGAATCCTAATGACCAAGATCTGCATCTTAAGGATGTGAAGGCCGCTCTTCTCTATTGAGCAATGAATTGCTTGTGCCTCTAGATAAAATTTGCAAATGGAATATTCATATTATATTCATCGCCTGCTCAGCTAACGGAGGGTCTCTAATTCAATTGAAATAATGCGGAGTTCCCCTTTATCACACTGGATACGCCGTTATTTGATAAAAAAATGAGCTAATGTTCAATGTAACTTGTTTTGAAATATTTTAACACTTGGGCATTTGAAGAAAACTGCGGTATCTTATCAGTTGTTACCATGCTTATAAACTTTACATATTTCATTATTACAAGTTCTGTATCAGTCACTTTTTTTAATGATTTTTATTTGAACGATTCTTTCTCATTGTTGTCTCAATAAAAATGTTTTTCTAAAAAATATCCAAAAATATAATAATTTTTGGAAACTAAACATCCTTGAGATAATGATTTATTATCATGAATGTTTTCTAATCTTAATTACTCTTTAAATCGGTTAAATAAGATATAGGCTAATGGTATTTTACATTTATTTATCTAAGGAAGCAACTGTTCAGCACTCCGTTATTTTGCTGTCGCCATCTTTGTTGAAAGAACTGCATGCTCGAGTCTATTTTCCAAATCATCGTACAAAATAATTGAAACTAAACTTTTTGCAGTTCAAATTCCAGCTCTGTTTTCCTTTTCTTAATTTGAAATTTTCCAAATTTCAAAATATGCTCATATGAATTTTGAAATGATTTTTTTCAATTGAAACAATGTTTATCAAGAGGAAATGACGTTAACTTTTTAAATTCTAGCCGCATAAAATACGGGAAAATTTTCTTACTTCGATTAAAGAGTTGTTTTAAGTTTTTCATCTGTAAATAAAATAGAAATTTAATAATTTGAGAACCTGTAATAGTATTCTCGTAACAGTGTTTTTCTTCATTTTGATTGTATTACAATAATATAATGGCAAAGTTATTTTTCTACATTTATTTCTATTGTCAGCCATTTTATCACTTTTGCTCAGAGTTATTTGAATAAATTAATTTTAAAAGGCATTCTCGAAAATTCTGTAAATAAAGGGTAATTTTTTTAATGAAAATATCTATGTAAAATATAGTATATATAAGTCAATGTGGCTATTTTTATTATAAAACAGCAAAAAAGGGTTTGCAATCAAATTAATTTGTTTCCTAATAACTCATCAATAATAAATTGTAATGTGAAATCCGCAAATTGGTGCGCTCATAAAAAAGAACTATATAAGCACCCAGAATTAACGCAATAAACGAATATAGGTTAAAAAATTACAGTGAACTTATTTTCATTTTAATATACACAAAAACCAAAATTTCAAAATTATATTGAATCCCTTGCTAAAAATTTTTAAAAAATGGCATATTCATATAATAATAACATTTAAAGGTATATGACAAGTGTAAATTTGCTTTAAGTAAATATTCAATGACGTTTTGAGTTTAATTGTTTTATTTTTATACTTTTGTTAACACTATCCAGTCAAAAGGATCCGGACACTCAGTGGGTCCCTTAGAGTGCACTGAGCACATATTAATATGATGTCGGTCTTCCTTTTGCATCGACGACAGCTTGCACAAGTCTGGGAAGAATTTCCACCAGGTTTTGATAGGTGGCTACAGAAATCGACTTCCAGGCGTCCATCAGAGCTGAATTGAGTATCGGCGAGGAGGGTTGATTTGGCTGACTAAGTAATCTGCACTCTGATTCGTTCCAAAGGTGTTCTGTGGGTTCTAAATCGGGGCTCTGGGAAGGTCAGCCGAGTTTTTGAGTACCAATTTCATCAAACCACATCTGTGCAAGCATCGATGTTTTAATGGAGCAGTTATCCTGCTGGAAGAAAAATGGGCCGCTCTTAAAATATTACCGTGGAATTGGGAGTGAAGCGTTGTCCAGAATGTTCAAATACATCATAGAGTCCATGTTTCAAATCCCAGAAACTAACGGACCAGGGCCAAACCACGAGAAACACCCCAACACCATTATGCTTCCACCACCAAATTGAGCAGTTGGCACAATGCGGTCACTAAAAGAAACATTCGCGGGGCATCCGCCCGACCCAGACGCATTCATCCATCTACGAGACTGTAAAGCGAGATTCATCACTCTAAAGAACAGTTTTCCATAAGTTCAAGGTCTAATGAAGAACAATGGTGAGCTCTGCAGTATTTCAAACGATGCATCGCATTTTGTGGAGTGATTTTCGACTTATGCGCGTCTGTACGACCCAATAATACCGAGTTTTTTTAACTCTCGACGAAAAGTCCTGCTGCTAACAATAACGCCTGATAAGCTTTGGAACTTCTGAGAAATTTCAACCAACGAGGACTTGCGAGATTGTTTCACTACCTTTTTCAGAGTTCTGTGGCTGCGTTTACCAAGTCCTTTTGGTCTACCAGTTTAATTTTCTGTAGTTGCACTGCCTCTACGTTTCCACTTCCCAATTTCGTCAGTCACTGTGGATTTAGGCTTCAGTTGAATATCCACAATCACATGAACTGATTTGCCCCACAGAAAGCCTCCCACTATTCTACCATGACGAAACACACCGAGTTCTTTTGACCAACTCATTGTTTCACAAACGCATAAATACAATCTGGCCGCTACTAACGCTTTTATAGCTTCCGATTACGCATCAAATTGCGTCACCCTCCAAAACTATTTTTAAGGGGTGTCCGGATACTTTTGGCCAGATGATGTACTATGCTTTAATTAGACTAATCCGAAAGCAAATTTGTAGTAAATTAAACATAAATTACAGATAGCGTATTGGAAATGGTGTTAATAGTATTTACCTGTGAGCTTTTAATGAGCTAAAAAGTGTCTTTTTAAAACACTGAAAGGACACTCAAATTGTTATTTTCTAACCTTTATTTAATTTAGTTGCAACTACTTTTTTTTAAAAAAAGCTTTATTAATTCTAATTATTCTTTCCCCACAACAATTATTTACAAGTTAAGTTGCGAAGTTATACAATTTTATGAAGTGTAAAAGGCTTAATGTTAATCTTTGATTTTTTGAATTTCTCTAGAAAAATAAGAGTGCGAAGGGTTAATTTAAGTAAATCAAAATTTATTTGAGTGGTAAATAAAGTTTTTGTTTTATTGAGAGTTTGTCTAATTGGTTCCATCGGTGTAAGCATACTACTTCACTTATTAATAGCCCCTATTCATTTGAAAATGCATTCTTAAGTCTTCTAAGACATGTATTCTTAAGACATCTATTACTTCTTGAGTCTTAGGAAATTTAATCATTTCTGTTTTTAAAAAAGTCCGTTCCTCACTTTCTCAGACAAACTGGATAGATATATTATAATATAAGATTATATATTAAGACAGCGAAAAACCATAATAGTTTGCATGCGATAATCTATAAAATAGAATATTATTTTTATTGTAAAATAGCAAAAAAAAAACTTTGGATTTTTGGAAAAATGCGGTAATGAAAATTCTGAGGCAATAAACGGCAGTTTCTTATCATTTTAAATATAATCCCTTGAAATCAATTCCTTGCTGAGATCAAAAGCTAAAATTGGCTCCATAGTCTCTTTGATAATTGGAAATATATTTGGATAATTATGGACGTTGCTATTACTAAGACAAGATCATTCATAAGTTAATTCTTGAAATCATTTTTAAAGAGTTCCACCGAACATGATCATAACTTCACCTAAATTATAAATCAATTTTCCATCTTATAAAATCATTTGAAATTATAGACAAAAGAAGTAAATTACCCAAACACCTCTACAATATTATTTATAACTTCAAGTTATTTTTTTAATTCACACTTAATAATGAATGATTTTTCAAAATTCCAATTTCTGAATCATTGAGAGAAATGCTAAAGCAAATAGAAAGGAAAGTGGCCACAACTCATTTTTAAATTAGACGCATGCAACAAACCTTTCACACGCGAAACCATCAGAGAACTCTTATGGATGCAATTTTTGGAAGTACTACAGCAAAGAACTCGAAACTGTTAAAGGAATTGATAAATAAATGTTCTGAAAAAAATTGTTGAATGTAGTATTGTCAAAGATTGTGACAATATATGATACTTAGAAATGACATTTTCATTTTAAAACATGTTGCGTTTTATAAGAAGAGCCCGTCTAGATGAATGCAAAGAGTTTGAATGAAGTTGTTCGTATATTGATAATGAATAGTTTAGTAACATCGGCTATTTGCCAGAATAAAAAAAAGTTATTAATATTTTCAACCATTTGACCTTGGAAAAAAACGTACTTGAAATTTTCTTGATTAAAACTTCAATGGTTTTCAATTTTGAATGGAAAAATTGAAATTAAATGAATAATAATTAAGGTGATTGAAAATGGAGAAGCAAAAACATATCAATAAAAACACTCTAAATGCTAAATGATGAAATAATTTCTTTCCATTTGAACTTAGAATTTTCGTCCAAATATAGGGGAATCCATCATCTACTTATCAAATATTTACATCTAGCACTTTAAACTAATATGACATAAACATGCCTAGATAAACCACTTGAGATTCAAGTAACAACATTACATTGCATCCTTACTCAAATGTGATTCCAATGTCGAGAGCTATAATTTTTTTAACAGTATACACTGCAAATATACAGATGGCAGTAGTATCGCAGCGAAAAAGTATAAACGCGCAGTTCGTTTTCCAGAGCTTTCATTTGTGTTCAAGTTATTCATGTGAACAGGTTTTTCATGATTTATGGTGGCACGACGAGAATTAACAGAATTTGAAAGTGTAATGTTAGTTGGAGCTAGACGCATGGGACATTCCACTGCGGAAATCGTTAGTGAATTCAGCATTCCGAGATCCACAGTATCAAGAGTGTGTCGAGAGTATGAAATTTCAGGCTTCACATCCCATCATGGACAGCGCACTGCGCGACCACCTGCACTTAACGACCGAGACCGCCGACGTCTGTGTACAATGGTCAATGTTAATAGACACGCAACTCGTCGTCAAATAACTGCAGGAATCAATGTGGGACGTAAGAGGGACGTGTCCGATAGGACTGCGCGGCGAAATTTGTCTTCCTTGGGCTATGACAGCAGAAGACTGATTCGAGTCTTCTGTTGACAGCACGACATCACCTGCAGCGACTCTCCTGGGCTCGTGAGCATATAGACTGGTCCCTAGACCAGTGGAAAACCGTGTCGTGGTCAGATGAGTTACGATTTCAGTTGTTACGAGCTGATGGTAGAGTTCGAATGTGGCGCAAACCCCAAGAAGCCATGGACCCAAACTGTCAGCAAGGAAATGTTCAAGCTGGTGGTGGCTGCATAATGGTTTGGACTGTTTTTACATGACATGGACTCGGTCCTCTGGTGCAACTGAACCGATCATTGACTGGAAATGGTTATGTTCAGCTGCTTGCAGATCACTTGCAGCCATTCATGGACTTCACGTACCCACACAACGATGGGATTTTTATGGATGACAATGCGATTGGTTTGAAGAACATTCCGGACAATTCCAGAGCATGATCTGGCCACCTAGATCACCCGATATGAATCCCATCGAGCAGTTATGGGACATCATCGAAAGGTCCGTTCGTGCCCAAACTCCTGCACCATCCACACTTTCACAATTATGGACGTCTATACAGACAGCATGGCTCAATATTCCTGCAGAGAACTTTCAACGACTTGTGGACTCCATGACACGTCGAGTTGTTGCACTTCGCCGGGCAAAAGCAGGACCGACATGATATTAACAGTCATCCCATGACTTTTGTCACTTCAGTGTATTTAAGCTAGGATTCAATTTATTTAAAGTATTATTTAGTAGTAAGATATATTTAAAGGATATGAACTACCGATTAACAAAAAATCTGTAGAGATTTCCTATTTGTGTATGATTCACCACTGACTTAATGAACGAAACTGACTTGCTAAACAAAATTATAGTTTTAGACATAGAACGAAATCTTCAACTGAAAGTGAAAAATATAATAATTCGTATTATATGAAAACGATTGAAAAATTAATATTTGATGATTACATTGACGGGTGAACTATAAAATTTTAAATATAGCAAATGAATTTAAACAACACTAGAGATAAATATTACTCTCTTATATTTCCCGAATTGAAAAATGCTCTAAAAACTAGAGTTGTGTAAGAAGAAAGATAAATGATTGTATTGTCATTTCTGTCTAAATAAAGTATAAGTTATTTCTAAACTCATTTTTTATATTAGGAAATTTAAAGTAAGAAAATCATTCTCAGAAACTAAACCCCGACATTCCTGGTTGAAACGTGTCTTTTTAACAATTCTTTCTTTCCCCCTTAACTTTTTTCCCAGTCGACTTCAGTAAGTTCAGTTCATATATCACTTTAAGGTCGATTCATTTTAAGTAAGACTACTTAAGCCATTAATTAAGTTCTTTTTTGCATCACTTTGTCATGTCATGCACTTTTCTGATAAAAGTACGAGTGTTAAAAAGTAAATTAATTCGAATCATAGCACAGAATGCTCTAGAAAAACAGTAAAAATATAAATGGTAAATTACAAAAAGGATTATAGCATAAATTTTAACACAAAATAATACTTGAAAAACTACTATCTCCCTGTAATAAATATTAAAAAATGAAACCTCAAGTAAGGTTTTTAAAACTCTTTCTAAATGTAAAAATGTAATGAAAAATAATAATAAGTTAAAAGTATTTGTCATAATCTTGTTGCAACCTCTTCATATTTTTTTCATCCTTACCTAATTTCATTAAGCTCAAACATTTCAAATACAAATAGAAATGCGTCGTCCAGCTGAACAAGGACGCAAGGACAGAAGAATGCAAGTTACAGTCATGTTACCGCAAATATATAAAATTGTTTGAAGAATAATCGTGATAATAACAATAAAAATCATCCTAAAAGTGGTTTTTTTTTATACATCATCGGACCTAAGGCGCTTGTCATATCTCCAGATAAAGTTTTCTAACCTCGCATCATTGATTTCTGTCCCGTTGGTAATCCGGGATAGAAACCGATATGTTTTTGAATCTTATGTACTGGATTCCGAATCAACAAGCGCTTCTTAATGAATTCAGATGAAAAGTTTTAACTGTTACGTTATTTGAAAGAATTCAAATTTTATCACAGGATAATCTCTTATAAAAAATAGTCTATGTATGAAGATTATCGTGAATATTGGCAATAAATTTACTTAAAGGAAGTTAAGTCTAAAAAATGTCAAAAATGTATTCATGTTTCTATTTATTTATTTGTTGTTAGGATTGAACAACAAATATCTCGCAATATTTCACTCCAAAGGTCTCTAATCAAGTCGATTACATAGTATTGTAAAATTACTAAAACACGTATTGAAAAATTAAGTGTAAGAATATACAACAAAACTGGTGACTAAGAAGTTTTTTTTTTTCGTGAGATGTCTGTCATATCATCAAAAATCAACACAGAGCTTTGAAGGGCCCTATTCAAACTCGTGAATAAGAATTCCCCACATAATCAGTGATTTTCCGTCTGAGCATTTTGGTCCAGAGTTTTAAATTCTGTGTTTAGTGAAATATTAAACTAGGTAAATTCATCATTCTATAATACATTTATTCCCAAATAATCATAAATCTAACTCGACGGATATAGAATTGCTACGAAATTGAAACATATAGTATTCGAACATTCCTAAAATACTTTTAAATTTCTAAAATATTTATTGATGCCGATATGAAGTTTAAATCCTAGAATCTTCTACTTAATGAATGCAACATAAATTTTACTTGTTTTCTGTTCATCAGATATAATACATGTCTGATTAAGTTTCGGGG
>JAOUZG010033074.1:3839146-3903803 GCA_026289955.1 Argiope argentata
AACTTTTTCTTAAGTTTCCCTTACTTTTTTTATTTGATAAATTTATTGCTCTCTGTTCAGTGGCTGGAGAGAAGTAGAAAACTCTTATTATTTTACAGAAAGAAACAGTTACGAAACTTTATTTCCTTAAGGTAATCGTCAACAAAGTTAAAACTTTAGCACCACTTTCTAGTCTCATTTGATATTTTATTGTTTCCTTAAAATTACAATTTAGAAAAACCAGTTTTATTCTTCAGGCTTTCGTTATATCAGTTTTTGCGGTTAATGATAGTTATTTGTGTATTTTCATAGTATTTTAAGTTCTTTCGATGAAATTTAACTATAAACTATGTATTCTCCTATTTTTAATATACATTATTTTTTTTAAAAAAAATGATTCAGTTTGTTATAAAGGTAAAGCAAAAACGAGAAAATAAATAGCTCCAATTCTTTTGAATGATTTAATTTAAAGATGTTTTTTTATTTCTTTTTCTTTTCAAAAAGCATTGTATTTATATATTTCGTTATAAAACTGAAACAATTGTTTAGAGGAAATTTTATTTGAAAATAACTTCTGATAAAATAGCTTCAATAGGTTTGAAGATCAAAAGCACGATTTACTTTGTCGTATCCGGCAATGTCCTATTCAAAATTTTAAATTGTTAACTCTGATGATTAAGCCTTACAATTACAAACGCAGTGCCATTTTAAACAGGATACATGAAATTTCTCGATATTTACTTAGTAGCAACTTAAGAAAACCTAACAAAAGTATTATAAAATATTTTTCAAAGAAATAAAGAAGTCCGGCTAAGAAGACGGTGCAGAGAATTCCAGTCAGTTCACAATCGCTCTTCCTGTTTTGAGACTGCATCTAATTCCGGTGTGTTCTTATGGTTAGTATAATGGATATGCTAATTTTTCACCATGTAAGAAGTGTACTTTTTTTTCTTTTTTTCTACCCCATCAGAAATCTGTTTTTATTTGAACTTTGTTCTAGAAGTACCTGAGATGTCTGATGGAAGAAATTTCATGGCCTGCTTCATATTAAGTGTACCTTCTCACGGCGATTGAACTAATGGCTTTTAATGCGTTTTTGTTGATACTCGTTTGCGTTAATGGGGAAACCGTGTCGACACCAGCTTTTCAACTTAGCTGAAATACTTTAGTTCCACAACGGGAAAGATGGGAGTGTACTTGTATTAGAAAGAGAGCGAGCTTGATGGTTCGCCAGTAGTTAAGCCATCAGAAGCGTTTTTCTTTCAAGTGCTTCGTTTAGTTTCAAATCATCGCATTATACAGATCGATATATATTTCAACCATTTAAGAGAGTAGTTTTCAGAAAGGATGAATTGTTCCATGCGCTGTATTACTTGACGAGTTAAGAGAAAGGGTAATTCCAATGCGCATTGCTAAGTGTATCAATTCGGGGAATCGATTGAAAGGAGCTGTAGTTTTGAGGAGATTTTAAACCTCTCTATATAACTTTGATGATAAATATTTTTTTCTCAATGAATAAAAATTTCAAAATAACATTATCAAATTCACATCAGAATCGTTTCAGAATATTGTGTTTAATCGGGATATCACGTCCTTTATCAAATATTTGATGTTTTTTGTTTAAAATGTGTGAAATTAGTTTTCTGAATATTAATTCTAAGAAATATTTTGTATAAATAAATTAATCAGAAAAATACAAGTTCGCTGACCGTAGTTTTTCATCAGCAACTATCAAGAACCAGCGAATTAATAATAAAAATTATTATTTATCTAAAATATTGAAAACTTCTATGAGTTGATAGAAATCTTATTTCATTTAATTTTTCAGTTTTTAAAGCTTTAAACATCGGATAAATATTAAAATATTTTTTTAGAATATCTGTATCTTGTACAAACTTGTATTTTAAATTTTTGCATTACAAACTTCTATATGCAAATTTTTAACTTCTGGCATTTTTTAATATACCCATTAAATATATAATTTCATTCGATAATCCAGTTGGCTCCACGGAAATAGTGAACATATAATTTTAAAGATGCAGTTCCTATATTTAGAACAGATAATTTGAGCTTGAAAGCAAAAATCAAAGTTAAACGTACAAAAATATTTGAAAGCATTTTTATATTTGAATTTATGTTACGTTAATATATATTCTGACAGAAAATTTCCTTTACTAAATACAAAGTTGATAAGAAATAATCACTTATTGTCATGTGTACATGCAATAATAAATTGTTCATTTAAAATTAAACGCAGTTTCAGTTCTGAGACCGCTTTTATGGCAATATCGGTTGCAAAGAAAACATTTTTTTCCCTCCTTTCTTCTATCTCATTCTTCTTTTCTACTGCCTTCCCACTATCTCATTTTTCTTTAATTATGCACCTAAATTATGGGATTAAGAAGTTGTCTGATGAGTAAAGGCCCTTTGCCTTTACGGATATAGTCGTAAATCTGCCATCTGATCCATTGTGGGACCAATATCGCCTGTGGACGTCGATAGAGAGCTTCCCACAAACCGTCGGTAATATGAACATACATCAAAGAACCCTTGAAAACCACAAGTTATAGCAGGAAAGGCAAAATGCACTGGACTCAAGGCATACACTGGCAGTCGGAATAAGGCTTTAGAAAGTTCTTTCTTTCCGAGTGGGTATAATAATAATATGGGGTTAAGTTTCTTCTATTCTACTGTAGCACTAGTGATTAGCTAATTCGACGAAGGCCTGAGTTCTGGCTAATGGTAATTGTATAGACAGTATCCACAGTTTCCAGATATTTTTTGCGATTACATACATTCATTTAACCCAGAGTTGTCAAGATAATGTTGGATAATACTTTTCCTGGATTTTTTTAGGAATACCTTAAGAGGAGCACCAAAAATACGCGGATGAGATGCTGTCCAAAACAGTAATCAGTTTTCCATTTCTTCGAGGATAGAATTTGTTAGTTCTATTTGATTAACGGGGTTATCATTGATGACTGGTAGTACTTCCTTTGGGAGAGATACAGGTATGAACCGAAGAGAAGCCTACAATTTCTGAGAATGGTAGTGCTGAATTGGGTATTATAATATTACATCCTTGAGTACACTGAGTTTTATGACCTAACCTCTTTAAGTGTATGCATGGTTTTACTCAAATTCTTTTATTTTTAAATTTGATGTTTTAGAAGCATTATTTCATGATTTTCCCCTCATTTTTTTGGGTTAAAAGTGGTTGAAGGCATTGATTTACTTCTCCCCAAACTAAAAGACAGATAAATTTGAAATCGATTTTTTTCTAAATTCTTTCAGTAGATAGTATTTTATAAATTGAATTAAATAAGATCTAAAATGTCCCAAGTAGACTAATAAAGCACTAATCCAGTTTTGGAATTCATCACAACCTTAGAATAAACCAACTATATTTTCCAAACATTTAGTTGAGTTTTCGCATTGATAATAGACGGGATTTTTGAAGCTAGTAAACGAATCTCTTAGAAGCAACATGAACGAATACAAATGAATCACTAGTCTACACAAAATGGTTAAAAGGAGAGAAAAGTATATTTATGCCTGCAAAGGTTCTTTGCTTGGATTTTCTGCCGTGTCTTAATGACCTATGATCAATTGTTCACAGTTTTGGTACACGTAACAATTAACTCGGCGCTTATTACAACGTGATTAACACGGTATCCATAATAAGTACGACATTAACTACCAACTGTGTCATTAAATTAACGGGTGTCTGTCTGCGTCGGGCCAAAGAATCACTTGGCGCCGACATGTCATAACTTGAGATGGCGGCCGTGATTTATTTATCGCTCAAGTGTCCCCTTATTCACTAACAATCCTACAGCGATTGTCGCCTTAACCCTCTATTTAAACTGATGGCACATTGATTTTTAAAAGGAAAAAAATGTGTCCAATTGCTTCGGTGCTTGCCGAAGAAGATCGCTGACAATAGTTCATGTTCTCGCACCTCGTTTGGAGTTTTATGTAACAATACTGCTGGCCCCATATTAGGAATGGAGTTTGATCAATGGCTAGCAGCTGGTCGGTAAGGAGGGGGGGGGGGCATTAAGCAAAGCAAGAGCTCAGTTTGAAAGGGGCAGAGTTTCGGAAACTTACGTCTGCTCGAAGCTATGCTTGCCAGTGATTGGGTGGGGGTGAGGAGGAGATTGAAACAACGGATTGAGTAATTGAAAGAAGACAAAGTGAAAGCTGCATTACAGTTGAATGAAGCGTAATGCTACATTGGGTCATTAATCTTCAGTTTGCCGCCCCCATGCTCTTTTGTTCAAACGTCGCTTCAGTTTGAAAGGGAGCTTTCTTAAAAGGTGCTAGAGAGGTGAGAGCCCTAATATATTTCGCGTACCATTGTATTATAGTTGGCCGCTTGCCACTCAGCTTTACGACAGGCTGCTCCATGTAACTGGCTTGTAGAACGAGAGGGAAGTATTATATCATATCAGTTTTTTAAGCAATTGTAAGAATTTAAGCAATTCTTGGAAAATATTAGCCGTTTGCTGAATTTTTCTTTAATGTCTTTATTCAGTAATCTATATATTTATTTTAATATTTACTCTTCTTGATTATTTCTTTAAATCTCCTATAAAATGATAAAGAAAAAATGTTCGTAAATCCAAAAAGATATAATTATTTTTTAACTATATTAATTATTGTATGTTTGTTCCAGTTCTTTATAGACCAAATCATTTGATTTCCAGCTACCAAAATCTCGTATGTATATATTGGAAGGTGAGAATATGTATTTTGGAGCAATTTTTAAACTTTTAATTAGAAATTTAATTAATTAAAAATTAACCTGGTGTCTTTAGACGGTAACTTTCAAAAATATAATTTCACAACAGTGAATTTTACATAATTTCAAATTGTAAACAATTGTCAGAACCTTTACTGAATTTGGAATTTTTTTACAGAATATTTTTGCCTAATTTCCAACTATCGATTATATTGTTGCCCTGAAGTTCAAACCATTTTCAATCCTTCATCAAATATCTAATCGCAGGATTTTATTCCATCGTCGAAAGCTAAAAAGGATGTATTCGGCTTATTATCAGAGTAGTATACAAAACGGATAAAAAATAGTCCCGATTCTGCGAAATTTAAAAGATAAATGAGCCAAACTTTTATATTTTTAATATTGCCATAATGTCATATAACTGGCTTATTCGAAATTTTCTTGGAAATCATGCAATAGAAATACTATATCGTATACTATATACTATATCATATCAGTTTTTTAAAGTAATTCTTGGAAAATATTAGCAGTTAACTGAATTTTTCTTTAATGTCTTTATTCAATATTTCCATAATGTCATATAACTGGTTCCTTCGAAATTTGCATGGAAATCATGCAATAAAAAGAGCATATGTAAGTCTTTTAAAGTAACACATTATTAACAACTGGTAATTATATTTCGTCATCGTTATGATGTTTTATCTCAACGATATAAGATTATTTATGTATAAGAAATGTTCAATAATCTATATCCCCGGCTAATCGGCTGGTCCCCTGCAGCGAATATTAAGAAAAACATTTCGTATCTCAAACTGATATCTTCTTGAGATGCCGATTTTCTTACTGGAATATATATATATATATATATATATATATATATATATATATATATATAAGATTTTCTTATCTGAACTTTAGGAGTTAAACCATACTAAAGCAATTATCTAATACATGCAACGAGTCAGCCACAATGGCCTCTGGTAAGATCCCTACACTGGAACCAGATGTCTTCAGGTGAAAAGCGTTGCTTCATCAAAGAAACATAATTTAAGCGGGTCTGGTGGATGCTAAATCCATCAGGGCCGAATGTACCGTGTCCTTAAAGGTGAAAAAGAGGATGTAGCCAATAAAATATGGCAAAATCCTCGAAAATGCTGTAAGGCGCCGAGAAATGTGAATTGAGAAGTTCCTGATTTAATTATACTGCAAGACAAATTTAAAAATATTACTTCGTCTCAACTTAATTCATTTTTGTTTGCAAGAGGAATTTCCAAGGCGATATAGTGAATTTTCATAATTGCTGAATCCAGGAAGCAGTGAATTTGGTAGGAATTTTCAGGATTAAGATGAGTTTCCTCATTGAAGCATAAATGATATGATATCCTATAATACAGAAATACAACCAATACTGCAATAATTCTTTAACTTATTTTATTTATGAAGTTTAGATTGATATGTCACTTTAGAGACCGAGAATTTGAATGGCATTGAATCAAAAGAATAAAAACTTGGTTACAGTTGTAATTAGAAAGTTTCATTCATTTTCTATTAATCAAAAATATATTATTCCAATTTGGGCACGTTGTATTGGAAACAAAATTGCATTTGATCTTGAAAGCGAAAACGCTGTAAATGCAGAGTTAAATTAAATTAAATAAAGCGATAAAGTATTTCTAGAGCAAGGAAATAATATAAAAAACATATTAGTGTAGTGATAAAAGTAGTCGGGAGCTTTCGGTTTATGAAACCAAGAGTGTCTTTGATATGAATATGTGCTTTGTTTATGCGAAATATATTCACAAATCAAGCATGTATGAATCTTACGAAGCAAGTAAAAACTTTTTTAATATGCCCGCGCATAAACTCTTTTCGACAATAAAACATTTATGTAAATTTATAGGGATTTTTTCTTCCTAATGAATTTTTATTATAAAGAAAAATAACTGTTCAAATGGAAGCAATTCTTCAAATTTATTTGCTTATAGTCGAATTATTTCAATAGAAATGAATAAGTTCAACTTAAACAAGTAAAGAACAAGTTTCTTTTTATTAGTACCTTTTTTTACTGTCGTGAAGTAAAACTCAATAGGAATGAAATTAATGAAAACGTTGAAAAGTTATCAAATTAATATCACTAGTCATATTACTTTTTAAATATATTTCATAGAATTTTAAAATTGAAATTGAAAACTAAAACAAAATATTCCTTTCAAAACTTAACGAATATATAGTAGTATTAATCATATTTTATTATTCGTTTTTCATTTTTACCTGAATCTTGATTATTTTATTTTGAAATAAGAGCGACCTTATTGCTCTCAGATTTGTTTTTTTTACTGATTTTTACTCGCCACTGTTCGCAAGATTCTTTATCTGACAAAATTTTTTGGTTATAAAGGTATTACTGAAGCAACTAAGTTGCAGTGCCGTTGTGTATTTATTTTCTACAAAACTTGAATTAGCACTTTCTCTAGTGAATCTTTTCTTTTATATAATTAATTTACTTTTAAACAGGCTCTTACAACTACAACCTTCAGCGTTTCCAATTATTTGCCAGCCAACTTTTTTTTTCAAAATTAACTGTCGATTTGTCTACGAAATTTTCAGTTACTCTGTTTATATTCAGTAGTCAGTGTTTGTTTCACTTCATTTAGGGATCATACGTAAAATTCTCTTACTCTCTTTTGAGTCAGTTCTGGAGCAGATGATATAGATTCGTTTCTGCAAGCATATGTATCTATATTTGTCTACATGTGCACTGAAGTGACAAAAAATGATACACCAATCTATTATCACGTAGAGCCCTACGAGCACGCAGAGGTGCAGAAGCACGGCGTCGCAGGGGCTCAACTAATTTGTGAAGATATTATGTAGACAGTTCACACAACGTTTCTTGCAAGACGGTTCGCAAAGCTGTGGGAGTGCAAGGTGGTGAAGATCTCCTAAGGGCAGTACATTGCCAAACATACCAGATATGATCGATTATGCTCATACCAGGAGAAATAGGGGCCAAGAGAGAGAAAGAAATCAACGAGAATGTCCCTCAAGCCACTCGGTAGCTATTATAAACTTATGAGGTGGCGCCTTATTCTGTGGGAATCATCCGCGTCTGTCAGAATGCACACATAAATGCATATAGAGGGTCAGAAAGGTCTTAAAGACCCACTAACCAGTCATGGTTAAATTTACATTCATCAAAGTTCTCATTTCTTGACACCTGCACAAGCCCTTTACCTTCATTGAGCCTCCATCAGCCTCCATTGATTAATTCTTGTAAAAATGAGAAATCCATATATTCATGAAGTTTTCTCCATACCCGTACACAGTTACCCACCCGATACACTTAAAAACAAGACTCATCAGACCAAACAACGTTTTTTCCAATCATGAAGTGGCAAGCCTATGTAAGGAGCAGAGCTTTGTGCCGCTGAGTCACCAATAATATACTCGAGGATTTGCAGATCTGAAAGCCCATATCAGTTATGTTAGGTTACACACTACATACACTGACACTGAATTATGGGCCTGCAATCATATCCGCAACAATTCGAGGAAGTGTTAAATGTATGTCTCATATAACGATTCTTTTTGATGATCCCGTTCTATCAAGACCTTTTACAAGCCGCACCTCTGCTGAACATTTGAAGTTTTACCGAAAACATCTTGTATTTATGGTCGGGCGCGAAAATCCAAATTTCATCTCTACTTCGGAAATGTTGTGCTCTCTTTTTTGTGCGTCGTCGATTATTCACCAATAAAATTCACTTAAATTTTGAAAACCTGCTATTATAACACCAGACATCGATGCAATAGCCTCCTTAGACACCTCTTGTTTTATATATGCACTGTCGATAGCATCGTGTTACGCTGATTGGTTCAATACCTCCATTATTTACATACCATCCGGCTCTCTGGTTCAAAGGTAGCGCATCTTTCTCGTGTTCTGGGAGTTCCAGGTCCTGGTTCGGGCGGGAGTGTTCTTCTGTGTGATATCTGTGAGATATGTGACTTTACCCCCCTGTAAAAAGGGGCTGTGCAAGCAAATGTGGTGAGTGTGTAGGTAAGTTGTACTCTTGGCCCTAGTTGGCGATACTTCAAAAAGTAAGAGACGCTTCTTTCGGCTTAAATCTGCTACTGTATCAGCAGGGGGCTTGTCCATAGGCAAGTGCCATTAGTAACAACAACAACAACCTTTACATACCATCTGCTATACCAGTTTTTCTGGCTCTTCAGTTTAGTAAAACTGTGCATCATGATGTTTTGCGCCATCCAGTCTTTAGAATAAAACTTATAATTATTTTGTTCAAGAGCCTTTCGAGGTGTCTGGATTCAAATCTGCTAAGTATAATTGCTTCCGGATTTTCTTTGAATGGTTTTCTTCCATAGTTAATCTTTTGCGGGCGATTTGAGGTATATAGTACTCTGGTGGAAATATACTGTTCACGAAGAAGGAAAGCCCAAAGCTCTTTAACTAACATTCCTGCTACTTGTTTTAATAATACTGATTGGCCATGACACAATTTGTTCAATTTAAATTAAGTGTATTAAAAACTCTGTGGCGCCTACCGTAACTTGGCCACCACGAAATGTCGGAAAAATTATGTCTGCAAAAAGTAAGCTGCAGTTATAAGAGAATTAATTCTTTAAATAATTATATTTTAAGAAAAAATGGTTTATTAAATATTTTGGGGTGGGGAGTAACTTTAGAAAAGTGATCTGTTAAAAGCTTATTAAATGAATTTTTTCATTAAATAAAAAAAGTGTCATATTCTTGAGCCTGGATCAGAAAAATAAAAAAGTCGATATATAGAATTAAAAATGTAATTTTAATACGAATTTAAACAGGTAAAAAAATGTAAAAGTTTATATAGAGCAACTCGTTGCAGGTTTCACAAAGCCTTAATATTGAATAAATGATATGATAATATCTTATGATAATATCTTGTGACCATCGGAAATATAATTGCTCAAAATCTTCTATATTTAAAGAAAACATATTTATTTTCATATCATAAGTAGATTTTTTAAAGATATGGTCTTAGATTTAAGCCTTAATAATGATTATAAAAGGACTTTATTTCTTTAGCTTTTACTTTTTTGCGCAAGTTTAAAAATAAAGACGTATTACTCTGTGTGTGTATAATTTATTTATTCCTACTCTAATCTTATTATATTATAGAAATAAAGTTATTTATAATGAAATATTTGGAAAAAAAGCAGAATGGTCCATTGGATGTGCCAACTTGTCTAAAGTGTGCCATGAATATAACCTGTGCACTGAGGGTTAATATTTTCGAAAAACGTCCTTACCATTTGATTATGCATGTTTAGCATTTATAAAATCATAAAAGTTCTACACATATATTAAAAATAAAGGCTCAAGTTATATATAATACATAAATATGCAATTATTTTTTTATTGACTTTTTAAAAAATTCTCACCTGATCTCACCTCATTTGATCTAGTTGATGAGAAAGCACTTACATTGCCAACTGAAAATTTAACAATTTTAAGCAAATCTAATCATCGGTAACTTCATTATTTCTTTAAATTTGAAGAAGATTTTGCTCAAAATTCCTTCTTACTTTTAAAAACAATAAATTTCTCACAAAAATTAAGCATACTATTTATATACTGTCGATCGGTTGTTTTATACGAGTATATAATACTTCACGTAGAATAATTTTTTAAAAATATTTTAATGAAATTTCATTTTAATTAAATATATAATTACGTGAGTATATTAAAGGAGTATGTTTCAAATTACTCCAACAATCTTAGCTAATGAAAGCAAAACTCTTGCTTTAAAGGTCATTTCACAAAATTCTAAATCGATTTCTACTTTCAAATCGATTAAATTTAAGTACAATTTTACATATGACTGTAATAAAAATAACTTCTTCTATAATAACTATTCAACAATTATAATTTTGCTATTCTAGTCTAAAAATAAATCATATTTTTTATCTAGTAATAACTTTACTTAATATCAAACAAATTATTTCTTGGTTGTAAACCAAACCATATAATATGTGAGACAAAAGCCAGCATTATCGAAAATTTACTATAGTGCTGATATTATTTGTAGTAACTTTTGAAAAAAGTTGAATAGCGGAAATGTTAGCAAATAAGAGTATTTGACCCTAAAGTGTTGGTATATCATTTCTTCTAAGTAATTTTTTAAAATCATTTGAGCCAATAAAGCCTCATTTAAAGAATAAGTTACTTATTGAGTTATACCGTTGGGGGTGCTGGGTCAGAGGTGATCATTCTCTGTTCCAAATCTAAATTACGATCTGAGATGAATGAATGAAGTCCACCCCCTAAAAAGAGTTGAAATGTGTGTGTAGTTAAGTCGTACTCTTGGCTCCTAGATGGTGCTACTTGTAAAAACAAAGAGACGCATATCTTAGGCTTAAAATCTGCTGATCGTATCAGGGGTGGCTTGTCCGTGGCAAGTGCCATCAGTAACAACAAAAGTTACTTATTAAAAATTAATTATTAGAAGTCATTACAAAAGTCCGGCATATTTATAAAATATTAAATTTATCGATTTGCGCTATAATTGTTTCCTTTCAAAGAAAAAAGTAACACGTAAGACAGAAAATCTATTTCAATGCGCTAATTTCAATTTATTAAATTATCACTCCTCCCTCCGGTGAGGACTTCGAAATAAAGATAAGATGCTTATGGAATGGTAGTCACATGGAGAGTACTCTAATAGGTGGAGGTTAGGCTCCTCCCATCGATGACGAGACGCACTTCCTAAGGGGAGGGTTGTACCGTGGCCAGTGATGGCCATTAGGACCCAACCACAGTTCCCGACAGTGTTGCTGTTGTGGCGGTCAGGTCATTCTGCCCTAGTGGTTTAAATCCCTAGTCCTTCGGGGTGGTCGGAGGGTCTAGATATGACTTATTAAAGGATCACGAAAAGCTGTATTTTCAGTGTGGACTGTTTTTAAACTAAATTAATATCTTTATTTCACACATGTGTAATTTGTATTTAAGAAAATAGCAGAAAAACAGGAATTAAACAGTTTACAATCTTACAGACTTCTCCGATTCATTACTGTAAAATGCAATATTTCTTTTTGGCTTCTGCAATCCAGTGATTAAATATTCCCATTCAATTATTCATTTTAACTGCAATTATTCTATTTTAGAAAATAAATTTTGTTGATATGCGCAATTAAAAATGTATCAAAACCCTGTGTTGAGGTAAAACGGCTGGCATTTGTTAATAAAATGTAAAATTCAAGAAAAAGCTTGAAAAAGATGCACCAATGTCGTATTCTGGTGTTTAAACCCCTGCACATAATAGTGATCTCCTTGCCCATCGCCTGGCTCCTGCAGCGTCCAATCCATCAATTTCATCCCAACTCTCGAAGACTTGCAAGAGGATTACTCGTCTCTGAACTAGTTTTCTTCTCAAGTAGCCCCATTAAAGTTGGGAAGAAAACGAAGCTTTTTACGAAAATAAATGGAGCTTTGAGCTTAGTTTGCGTCGCAGTGATTCATTCTTTCCCCACCTTGTATCAGTAGCATGTGAAAAAATTACGCCAGAAAAGTATGTGGCAAGAACAATGTCTTTGGCATAGACGATTCAACTAGCTTTTGAAGTTAATTTTTTTAGTCAGAAGGAAAGACTGTTAAAAACCTGGATCTAAAATGAATAGTTTTTTTTTAAACTCATCTTGAATGTTAAATCATTTGCAGTTTTTTTCTCTTTCGTAAAAATCTTCGTATTTCCTAAATGAAACGTCCTTTTGTTTAAAACTTTTAAAGGCTAATTCAAAATATTAGTGAATTATTAGAAATTTACAAACCAAATACATGAAGAAAAAGTGTTTGCAAAAGAGTCAAGAGAAAATCAAAGGAATCATCCCATAAATTATTCTTATCTATTCATATTCCAGGAATGAGTATTTATCACTTTTAATTTAAATTAAATTAAAAAAAGAAGCATTAACAAATCTTGATAAAAATTATTTTGAGGTTGCATGGGAGAAATATAAATTTTAACTATTGAAAATTCACGGTAGCAGTAATAATTTCAAAACTTATTAATAGAAAATTTAGTTAATAGAATTTTATTAAAGAGATCCAGTTAAATAATAGAAAATAAGAAAAAAATAATTTAATCGAAATACTAATTTTTAAACATAGATAAAAAGTCACAGTTAAGAAGATAGTGGAATAAATTCCCTTTAAATAAAATGTTACATAAATTCTTTAAGCATACTATTAATACAAAATTGCGTATTAATATTTTATGTTTTGAAACTTTGCAAAAAGTTTCATATCCAGAAAAGATATCATGTGTAAATTTTTATCAGATAGCACATCATCTGATTGTTAATACCAAAAAAACTCTCGTCTAAATGATTAAAAAATATTTTCGAAATTTTCTTAAAGACACTCTAATTTTTGAAATTATTTTCAACTTGCATCAGGAAAACCATTGTACTGAAAAAATAAATTTATATTAAATAAAAACATATTTCCTATAAACAATATTTATTCTAAATACAGTTTTTAATAATATGTAATGATATTGTTTGATATATATTTGGAAATTAAAACGATGAAATGATTTTACATATTCTAAATTTCGTTTCAATTATTTTTACTTCATTCACTACAAATTTAGTAGCACTTTTTATATTTTGATTGCAAAGCATAAGAATACATTATTCATTAATAGAAACGATTCATTTTAATCAAAAATAAGCATATTTATGTTTATTCATCAAAATACCTTGTATGCAGGAATTCTGTAAGTTATAGTGTCAGCAAAGATATGTTCACGGCCGAAATTCTTTAAAAAATTCTTTTGTATTTCCATGGTCAATGTTGAAAGTTCTTAAATAGAGGAAAGATAGATGTTACGTAATCCAATTGCTGTATAAAAACATTCAGTCGATTGAATGAGAAGTGTTAAAATAGCATATTATTTTTAGATACAGAAATAATTTCAATCCGCTTATGCGACATTGCCTAGCGACTTGGGGAAATTTATTTTATTAATCCCAGTCCAGGAAACGTAGTTTATTCTCACCTATAGACTAATATTATAATAAAAAAAAGTTTGAGATTTCTTAACAAGAACAGTTCAAACAAATAAATAGAAAAAATTCGAAATGGCGAAGCCTTATTTCTCAAATATCCAGAGGAAATAATAAGTGAAATCATTTGGAGCGAAGGCGAAGAGGAACAATTAAGCTGTAATTACTGATGTCAAATATTTTGTTCCTAGCAAATGGCATTCTCTTAAAATTCCTCGCCGAGGCAACCACTAATATTGGACCCACAATGCCCCTCTTCTAGTACTACTTATAAAGACAGACAGTTTCCCTCGAGTTCCGTTAGCTACAGACCTAATGACAAAACAATGCTTGGAATCTGAAATTGCATTTGGGGACAAACGCCTGGACGTTATGTTAATTTCCACATTTTTAAAATGACTCAACCCATGAGTTTCGAAATTGTTGATCTTCAGCAATACTTCTCTGATTTGTTACCGTAAACTGTGAAATGTTTTCTTGTGGCCATCTCTTAATTTTAATGTTTCATGACAACAAAGGAATGGCAGAATTCATCATCTCAAGCAAAATTTCGGGATAATTTCATTTAGTTTGAAATGATAGAATGTCGAGGAAAATGCTGCGTATTAAAGAATAAATAAAATAACTACAAACTTTGCCAGCTAAATCACACATCTAGCAGTATTCTATGCACAGGAAAATATATCTTTTAGAATAATGGTTAATATTCTCATAACAGCATTTAAATTACATTCACCGGTAAAATTATAATATTCTCCCCTCTACAAAAGTCTTGAGAAACGATTATATGCTGATTCACTTGGAAAAAAGATTCCTTTTAGTATAAAACCACAATCTGTATGAAATGATAATTAATACTAGTGAAAGTTGCCTTTTAAATTCCACTCGCAAATTTTTTTTACTGGAAGTTTTGAAGTCTTCTGCCCAATAACTTCAATTTCCTTCATAATTTAAAGGCATTTTGTTGCAACATGTTTAATTTTGAGCAGGTATCTCGACATTTGCTGTAACTATGAATGAAATAATCAAAATTGTAGTAACTGAGGGAATAACGGTTGTTCTGTTTTGGAAATGAAATCTTTGAATTTAAAGTACTCTTAAAAATTAAGAAATTGTTTATTTGCTCATGCATCTCAATTTAAATTTTTGTTACGATGTATTCAGATTTTTCTCTTGCATTGAATGGGGAAAATGCTTTAGTTTACCATCCAATTCCCTGATAGAGGAATTGGATAGGAAATATGGCATTTTTCTATCTAATGCAATTTTTTTACTCTAAAATCTTTTTTTCCAAAATTTTCTTACTCTTTGCAGAAAGCATGTTGTATTTCTTTCGTAGACAGCGTATTTTTTAATATATTTTTCATTATACAAAAACATCTTCATAAATGTGAGCGTGGGGATTTATTTAGTTATAAATAAAACAGTCTCTAAAAAGCGAGATGTTCTTTAAGATCGAAAACAGATTTTTATACTGATACCTCCTTATCCACTTCTAAATTATTACCTTTCGGATTATGGATGCTTTCTGATAAATGGATTAACTTTTGCATTAAAAATACAAAATTCAAACCTTTTATTAGAAAGCATCTTTAAACCCCAAGGTCATAATGCAGAAACAGATGGGTAAGGATGTAAAAGCATTAAAACTTTTTATAAGAGTTAAAGAAAATTCCGGTAATATTTTTTTCATTAATTTTTACCTTTTATTATATTTACTTGCTGAGTTAATTTTCCATTTTTAAGGTTAAATAATGATGATTTGTTCTCATAATAAAAGGTATTCATTGATATTGTGAAATGAAAATTATTTTTTTAGAAGGAGGGAAAGTATTCTTATAATGGTTTGTCTTGATATACTAATAATTCTGATATCGACAGAGTCCTTTTCAGCGAATATTATACGATTATTCGACACACCACGTCGCTTCGTCATCTCAGTTGATAATAAATGTGTCCAATTTATTTATATTAAAGCCTTCAATTTTCCAACTACATGCTAAGCCTCTCAAAATAATTCTGAACTTGAAGAAAATGCTAGTAAATAATGTTTCGTTTAATTTGGCTGAAATGAATTTAATGTATCAAGCTATGTAACAAGATAGACAATTGAGTTAACATTCTATTGTCATTCCCATGGAAAAAGTAATATTCATTAAAATAAAAATTAAATTTAAAATGATTTGTAATTGACTGAAAAGTGGTGTTAAGGATACAAAATTTTTCGTGATAGTTTTTTTTAACAAATATAGTATAAGTAAAATATATGTATTTACGTTTTAGTGTTATCCTATTTCCATTACAGAACGCAGTCTCTGATCATCATTTATTTCTTGTTAAGCATTGAGCAAACAGACGCATTAAATGATGTGATAAAAGAAGAACAGGTTTCAAAACTACAAAATATAATGATTGGTAGAAATAACTTTTCAATAATTTAAAATAGGTTTCAAAAATAAGCATTACTTTATTATTATTCATGAAATTCACTTAACGTATTCGAGGCTACGGTTTCATGTGATTGGATTTTAAATGTTAGCTGCTCTGACTTTGCTTATGGTGCTAGTTTGCAGTTTTTGTGTCTTAATTAAATTGCTGTAATTAAACATCTTCAAGAAAAATTTCAAATTATTTATTTGATTCGCTTATTTTGCTTTTTCTTTTCTTGTTTCTTATGAAATAAATATTTCTTATGCATGTTACTTTAAGTGCAAGATTCATCTGACGAAATTTATCGAACAGCATTTAGAAATACTATTTTAAAATTACTTCGAATAATCTCAGATTACACGATATTTTAAGGAGTTACTTTTTAATTAAGGGTCATAATAACTTATGATTCAATAAAGTGAAGAGTTTGATCCATAATCAGGAAATATTAATCGTTGAATTATGGCGATATAAATGAAGATACATACTATTTCAAACTTTTATCACGTTTTCAATTACTACCACGTGAATAACTTTAATTCATTTTAAAGAGTTTTCTTAGTAGTTAAGCTTTAAAGATTAATATTTGGCATAATTTTGGGTTCCTTAAATGAAATAATTTTCATCTAGTGTAGTATATATCTGTCTTATATAAAATTGAACTCTGCCATCAAATGCTTATAATAATATTAAAAGGATTTTATCATTTTTGGATAAAAATATACAGTATACTAATGCTTAGATTTGAAATCCAGAGCAGTTCATTGTTTTACTTTAGTTATTATATGGAAAGGTACCATCATTTTAATCCATTTACATACTTCAAAATAAGGCGAAGCTAAAAAAAATTCTGTTGTCATTAATGCAGAACAAAAAATTGAATGTTTCAAAAATGCTTTTAAAGCTGTAAATTTATTGTTAGAACGAAACAAATTCAAAGTAAAAGTAATAAAAAGTTTAGCATTTTATACAAACTTTTTGAAATATCCTACAAATGTAACGACATAAGGAAGAACCGTTTGTGTTAAAACTTTTATTTCCAGGTCCTGGTTGCATTTCTCGTAATCTGTCGTTATAGCTTATCATTAAGTCTAAAATAAAGCGATCAACTTGTCTAAATCCCTTTCTGGATATGACGACTGCAGCTCTTCATCCTACTTTTTATAGTTTCAGTGACAGAGCAAAGAAAGTTCATTTATACGTCCATGCTAAAGGACTCACTATCGAAATTCCGGTTAATTCTTGAATCTCCTATTTCATAGTTGTTGCCAAGACCGGCGATAGTACATCCTCCATACATGCAGCATCCATCACAGCGACCTATACTATAAATACTTTCATTAATTTGAAACAATTTAGAAAATAAAAGTCTTATGCATTGTAACAAATATTTGATATTATATATTAAAGAGAAGATTAAAAATAATTAGATAAAACAGAAGTTACGAGATTTCGAAATTAAGTTTTCCAGCATTAAATTTGCTTGTGAGCAGTGATGCCGGAAAAAGGAAAAAATGATGAGTTTTATAAATACAATCAATTAGCCATAATTAAAATATAGCTTTAAACTGAGTGTAAAATGTAGAAATAAGAGTGTTACAGAATCTTTTGAATAGCATATTCCATTATATATGCTTTTACAAGAAAGAAATCAAATTATCTGCCAATAATAAAAACAATCTGGCTTTGAAAATACCACTTTATGATAATATGTATTTAACTACAAAAACTTTTGTTGCTAAAACAAACATATTGTTGATAGAAATTGAGAGAAAAAAAATTACTCTTCCTTCATCATAAGGTAAAACTTTTGACATATCTGGTAATTATCTTACAAACAAAGGAACTATAATGTTTAAAAAATAGCAATCAGAGAATAACAATATACAATATATATATACATTAAAGGCATAATGCGATCGCAATATACCTTTAAGGGTACAATGGAAGCTGAAACCAAAATTTCTCAATTTTTGAGGTATTGTTTTGAAATTTTGATGGTAAATGTATTTTATCAATCTAATGCATCAATAAAAATTTCATCAAAATTTATTGATAACTTTTTAATTTTTTTGGAAAAAAATAAAAAAAATTGAAAATATTGTAGAATTTCAAATTATTCCATGCGCATAAAAATAGAACATAAATGAACTATTTCAGTGTTTTCAGATACATTTTTTAATTCTACAAAATATTTTGCATGCTTAAATTAATTCAAAATATGACTTTTCTTTTAAAACTTGCCATAATTGACTTTGTTTGAAAATTTTTAAAAAATCAATGCAATAATATTGTTTGAAATCTTCAATAAAAAATATAAACCACATAATTTCTCTTAAAATGCAAAATTATATTATCGTATGTTTATACAGCATAAGATAAAAGTTTCAGAGTTGTAACTAAAAATAGAATGCGCATGAAGTATTTCAAAATTTGGACAGCATTATGAAATTTCATTTTGAGAAAAAGTTAAAAATACATTTCAATGATTCCTACAGACCAGACACATAATTGAAACAACTTAAATTTGTTAAATATTTATGTTTATTAAAATATTGTTTATTTTATGTAATATATACATCCATAGATTTATAATATTGTTACAAGCGAGCGAGCGGCACGAAAACTCGCCAAAGATGGCGACATTGGCGAGGAGCCTCGCGCCAGCTTGATTGGTTTGGCGAAAGGAATAGTCTAGTAGCCGCTAGATTGTGCGCGATGTTTTGAGAATTTTCACGAGACTCAGGTGCACGCGCTTCGCGGCTATATAAGGACGGGTAGCCGGCGTGAGTTAGTTAGTTGAGAGTTTGCTCTGAAATAAAAAGCGTCTCCTTGGACTAAAGGATTTGTGAGCTGTGTTTGCGTTTGCAGTTAACGCTGTGTTATTGAGCTCGCTGTGATTAACTGTTGCTGTGCTATACAATAGCTGTTTTGTAGTCTGTTTTTATCGTGCGTAAGACTTGAATTTACGCTGTAATTGACTGTTGACTGCTGAATTGTACTTATCTAAAATTTTTACGTTATCAATTATCCTGTAAATAACTGTAAATAGCTGTAAATAAATTTGTTTGTGCTGTCCTCAAATAAAGTCCATTCAATCCAAACCCGCTACGCTAAAACGTAACAATATATTTGTAAGTATCCACAAAGCATATAAAGGAAATACATTTGGTGAAGCAAAACCAACTCCTTTTATTTTATTAAAAAAAGTTCAAATAAAAATTATTGTTTAATAACATTTAATAAGCCACAAAGATTAATTTATATTCATATAACACTTTTAAACTATATATGCAGACATAAACATACAAAATTTGAAGCAAATCAAAACACACCTGCTGCATAAATTATATCCTCATGTTTTTCTTCTAATTTGACATGTGCTGATTTTTTGAATTTTTTTCATTTCATTGTTATTATATGATGACAAGATACAATTTATTTTATATGATTAACTATTTTTTCTCAGTTTTAATAAATCAGCAATCAAATTTTGATATATTGTCTTTATCGAGAAAAGAAAGCCTTTACAACTTTGTTGTTCACTTCAAATATTTTTTTCTGTAAGTTCCCTTTAAGTTCCTCCCTAAATGCAAAACCAAATTCTTTTCCATATTTAGCACAGGATAGACACATTTTTGATGAAAAACCAAAAAGACTTGCTTTAAGGATTTGAAGAAATTTTTCCTGAAATTCATGACAAAGAATATTCTTCAAAAAAGAATACTAAAGTGTTTAAACAGAACAATTTATCTATTATACACAATTTTAAGATGATGAATTCACTATTTGAAGTTTATTGCATTTGGTAGAAACTTCCAAAATGTCATTAGAATTGCATGGTTATGAATCAAATGATTTCTTTGTCCATCATATCTTAGCATTTTCAGACTTAGTGTGCTTTTATTTGGACGACCTATTAGACTTTCAGAAGTGAAAACTGATTAAATTCTTTTTAAAACAAAATTTAGAAAAAAAAAGATAATTAAAAATAGAGTAAATTTCAATTGTAACCTCGAATAGAACAGCTTTTGTATCCAATTTCAAAGAAACTAATACGAGCAATTCGAATATGAAATGTACGACGAACGAATAAACAAACCAAAACAAACAATAAAAGAAAGAAAAAGCAGAAGTTTTTAACATCTGCCAAAGCAAAAACAACAGCATAAGGTCAGAATTAAAAATAACATCCACTAGAGCTCTTGGAGGAAAACAAAACTGTTTTTACACCAGCTGTCCAAATGAAAACAAGTGGGCGTGGCATCCTAATAACAATAAAAAAACGCTGATATTGAGCAAACGGATTACGATATCAAAATATTTTTTTTCTCCAAACGATAGCTTACAGTTTAAATATACATAAAAAATCAAAATAAAAAATATCGCAAATTTCATCGATTTTTTAAAATTTTTATCGTCCATTATACCCTTAAAAGAGCAGACATTTGGCTTGTCTGTGTCAGAAGATATAAATGCTGCCGAAAGTCAGTAATAGAAAATTTCATATCGGAAATTCTTTCCTATTTAAAAGGTTAAAATAGCAGGTTTTGCCTTATTGAATTTTGAAATTACATGATGGAAAGATATGCTATTTTATAACATGGGACCTATCGCTTCACTGAACAGACCTCTTTCCAACGCGATACGAGGCAGAATAAATTCTTGAAAGTATACTTTAGTGATATTACTAACTTCTTGTTTAGAGCTCTTTTATTACTGATTAAAAGAACCGCATTTTGATCATAAAAATTGTCTACTCCTTTTTTAGAAGAAATATTGATCCACATTTTGAGTGGTGAGCACATTTTGTTTATGAGTTTGCTTAGAATTTACGTCTTTGTTTTTGGAAAATTTGAAGTGAAGAAAATATTTTTCTGGAATCCTCTCAGTCCGATTGATTTGCCGGCAAAAAATTGCATTCTGTTCAGAAAGATAAAATGTATAAAGTAAAACTCCGACAAAAATGATGCTGCTTAAAGACACTATGTTATGCAATGTAAGTATGAATATTCAAAAGCTATTTCAAAAGTATTTTTTAATACTTTGTTTGCTTTGAAGTATATTTTTTCCAAACTTCCATGCATAAAACTGCTTGGAAATTTTTCTGTCTGCATCTATTGTAATGCGTAAGTCGATGAATATTTAGATTTCGAGAAGCGTTTTATGTCTTCAATTTATTTTTTTAAACGTAATGATGTTGCGTATAATGAGGTTCAGATTTAATCAAATATATATTAATAAACATGAATTATTAGAATTTATTTTCTCGATCATTACCGTATGAATGAGTCAGAGTAAGGAAAAGCCGCCTTAAATGCATTTAACAAATTTCTTAATAGTTTAGATTTTTCAGACATTTCTAAATAAAAATAAACTCTTATTGAAAGATTTTTATGGCATTAACTTTTAAATATATCAATGATTTTAATTTCAATTTATTCTCTTAATTTAGTAAATAATTCATATCGCCATTTAAACTAGATCACTTTTAAATATTCAACATAGAATTAATTATAAATATTGAAGAAATGAACGAATCATATAATTCGACCTTTTAGTGTTTCCATTTACGATTTGAAGATATCAACTTATTTTGAGAACTTAAAGTTTTGAAAAACATTTGTTACAATAAAAAAAATACAATTTGATAAAATAATCATTAGGCTCACTTTGCAGTACACAAGTGAAGATTTTGCATGTTATTTTCTCAATTTTTTTCTTTGCATTCTAAAATTTTGTCCAAATTTTGAATACCATTATAGTAATAGATTAATTCTTTCGAATGGACACGTTAACATCTATGTAAGTTTCGGTATCTAAATATTTGAAAATATTTGTAAAATCTAATAATCAATGAAATTGATTTCAGAAATAGACAATATGTGCATCCTGTGAAATTAAAATATAGAACACTCACATATGAAGTCGTATTTGGTCAATATTTAATACTTGTCATTCTCCGTTACTCATCTCCTCAATAACGTAAGGTTAACCTAAATATGTGGAAGGAATTTAACATATCCAAAAAATCTGCTCGTCCACGAGTGGCAATCACTATAAGGTTTACACTCTACTTTTGAAAATATAATGTCAGCAAAAATGTTTTAAATTTTTTACTGGAATTGTGAAAATATGTACTGATACATAACTACGTTTTTCTTAAAAAGACCGTCCTTTACATCCTTTTTTAAATTTTTCATAAAACCTATAAAAACATGGAGTGAGAAAAAATTGCGGAATGTGTAAGTTAATAGAACATTACCATATACAATTTCCCCAGGAAACATACCGCTTTCATATGAGCTAAATGACAACTTCTGATTTTCATAATATGTCATCTGATGTCAGCTTAATGATTCCAAAATTTTTAAAATATTCTATTATCATCAGCTTATCGGAGAATAATATTTTACGAGAAATGACATGAACATTTTATTATTGGTATGGCTGAGGCAATACGGAGTGACGATAGAACAACGATTGCAGCAAAATCCCAAGAATTATGAATATAATTTTAGATTATTTTCTAAATGATTAATTTTCAGTGTTCTGCTAACATACTATGTTTATATATAAATGTAAATTAACAGATATAAAAATGAAACAATCCATATTTTGCCTTATAAAACACTTAAAGATTTATAGTTATCCATTCAATTCTTCAGTGTCAAAAGAAAGACTTATTGTAAAATTGTCCTATTAAATAATAAAAATTACCTAATGAATTTAAAAAATACCTAAGGAAAAATTACCTAATTACCTACCCTTAATTACCTATGTGAGTTTTTCTTATGTTGTCCCATCTACTGAAAATTCGCATATCACAGCCTTACCAGAGTCTGAAACTGTTCAAATCCATCCGAAATTATTTTCAAAGGTAATTGAAACTTTTTTGAGACAGCAAAAATTAATCAAAATTTATTATGATTTCAGTTAGAATAATTTCAAGAGTATGATTCATAATTTAACGAAAAACATTTTAAGCATTCCTGTTACTATAGAGATGGTACACTTCAAAAAATTCTTAATTAATATTCAATAAATATTATTAATGCCATTTATAATTGCTATTTTCCATTAGCGTTTTAATAAGTAATTCAAGTATAATAAATAATTTAAGCTTAACATTTGTTTAGTAGCTGCCGTTTTAATTAATATAAAATGCAATGCGAGTTATTTTAATCACACTGCATTTTGCTTGAGACAAACATTTTTTAAAAAAACAAACTGATCATTCGCATTTCATCGCAGTTCATTAAACTTTGAAGAGGTCTTAATCCATTTATTGATCTCAAAATAAAATTACTAATAATTACGAAAACTGATTCGGTTTCTAATAATTTGTATAATTGATCGTTGGAAATGGGTTTGGATATTCGTCTGAAGATAAAGTTTTCAACGTAAATTAATTTTTTCATTATTTTACTAAATAGTCAATAAAATACCAGGGTAAATTAGTTTCCAATTTGTTCCAAAAATCTTTATTTTGTTCAGAAACAGAAATTTATTGGACTCATTTCTCTAATTAGTTACATTCAAAATTAGATGAGCACTTAATGAAGTATTTAGCCTGAGGCCTATTAGTTTTAGAGAATTAACTTTTTTGATATTGTATAATAAATAATAAATTTTCAGTCTACTATCTCTAGGTTTTGCTACGATCCTTTCTGATTTATAAAATTAAAATCAAAACATTGACATGTTTTTTAATGCCATGTATTTTTTTTTTATAAATGCTTCAAATAAAATAACACTTTATTGCAAATAGAAGTGTGAGAAGATTAGTTAATTTATCTATTTCTCATTTGAACGGATACCAAATAACAGAAAGTGGACTCGTAGCTAAAGAATAAAGGCACAGAATTATTTTACTGAAAATATTTAAAAGTATGTAGCTGAATCACATAGGATATTACTTTAGATATATATGTTTGAGAATTGGGATGTAATTCATGTATATATGACTTTTTGAAACAAAGCGAAATAATTTAGTTTTATTCATCGTTAAAATTAATTAATTTACAATTTGTTTATAATATATTTTATTTTAAATATACTAATCAATTCACTGATTTAAAAAAATATTGGATTCTATTAATACGTCATCATCCAAATTGTGAATATTGAAACAATCACTGTTGAATTTCATTTGTTATATTTCTTCAAACTCTTCCCAATGGAAACGTATTTTTAAAATCATTTACACTTGTTCCGCGATGAGACCAATTTATTTAAAAGATTTTCAGAAACTGAATTCCCTGAATACTCACTTACGCAATTTCTATGTCCCTGGGGAAAGTTTCAAAGCAGTGTACAAAAATGCAAATAGTGACTTTTTCAGAAACAATATTCTTGAAATCTATCTAGAAAGCAAGCGTTTCTTCTTTGGAAATATCACTTCAATTGGACTTGCAGCAAAGTCACCGCAAAAACTTTTCAAAACACAAATAATGAGATGTGCTTCGTTACAAAGCCGGTCGGGACACAAATAACGTATCCAAGTAAATAATTCTCCAACTTTCACTCTTTCTCAAAAACTCTCTTAGTTATCTAAATGTTTAATTACGGTAAAAGATTCGTACTTAATTATTCTTAGACAAACATTCGTTTTAAAGAACGTCAACTTGTTGTTACACTCGAAAAGGCGGATGACTCCACTAGTTCTTGCATCTTCGGCAATAGACATCTCATTAGAAATAGCAGAAGTAATTAAAAGTATCAGCAAGCTTTTATTTAAAGACAACGGTTCGCTGCTTCTCTAGAATATTTAAAGACTATCTATGCCTAGTGAACTTAGATTATTAATCCCTCATTCCAAAGCCAGTGAAACCAAATCATGAGAGATTGTGCTTGCATATTATTCAATTTGTGTGAAGTTCGTTTCCTTGTTCCAAGTGGTTTCATCAGTTGGATAAAGTTACTTATCTCATATTTATTTTAAGTAAACATCTCCAGAAATTTGCTTAATAAATGCTTTTGTAGGTTTTCACATCATTTTATACGTACAAAAAATACAAAATATAAACATTGAGATAGCCAAGTAAAATAAAAATGCATACTGCTTCAAACGGTGTCCCAAATTAATAAATTAAGAGTATTACAGGTAAGGTACATAAATTGCATGAGGGTTTAAAGCAATTTTTCTAGAATCTTTACACGTAAAGGAATACTTCCTTGGCACGAACACAATTGGATACAACAAAATTAAGCATTTTATGTTATGAATTATTAATTTAATAAATGCAATTATATATCTAGTAGGGAAGATAAATGAGCGTATTTTATATTTATAATATCTTGCACACATGCTATATCGGTAAAATTCGTATATTTACAAACCCATCGATTGCTCTTGTGGAATTCCTTCGTTTAATCATTTCCTGCCGCTATTAACTTTCAGAAATTTATTTTAGATCTTGTTTATGTTGGGGACCCCTCAATCGCGGGGCCCAGGCTCATTGCATCCGCCGCAACCTCACCCTCTTCCTCCATATGGCCGACCTTGTTAGAACATATATCTTCAAACTCTGTTGTCCATATTCATAGATGAATGTAAAGGATATATTTCACTGTATGACATATATATTATGATGTGCTTATAAATTCATAATATTTTAAAGTTTTTACATTTAACCTCCTCAGATGTCAGAATTTTTTTTTCATATCTTCTTTTACGACTACATACCTGATTACCTTCACCTCCATACCTACATACCGACTACATACCTGAAACTCTCTATTCAAATAAATGTGATAGGTGCAATTCTGAAAGAAGTAAAAGTTCGTTCTACCTTTATGTAACACCCTGTATGTTCTTCACAGGTGAATGAGGAAAATATAAGTTAATACAGAGAAATTCATAGAATGAAGATTATGAATGCTTATTTCATGAATAATACAGGCTTTCAATATGTGGCCGGTTACTGGTGCATGCACTGTTCAAAATCAATGTGCATAACAGAATTAAGTTTTTAAAATGTGTGAAGTAATTATTTCTTTGAATTCAGGGATTTATTTTGGCTTACAGATATGGAAATATCTGTAGTTTTTAGCTTGACATTGTAAAAGCTTCCATTTTTACAGGAAAAGTGCATTTTGATTGCAAACTAGGTTGGAGCATAAAAGTTTACCACATACGTTGCAAGAATAAAAAAATTTTTCAGAATGAAATTCCGTTAAAAGGTAAGTTTGAAAAAGGCGTCAAGCTTTATTTTTACAATAAGTGTGAATTATGATAGTAATCTAAGTTGGAACATAAATTTTCACCCCATACTTAACAATAATAATAATTTTCTTTTTAAATGGGATTCCATTGAAGCATACAAACGTAGATTACGAGTATCACCAGTTAACTACCTAACCCAATAAATTTTGTCGAGTAGTTGTTTTATTAAATTCTGAGATAAAATGTCAGTTGAAACTACAGAAATTATTGTTTAAAAACATGTTTAATCTGTGCTAGGGATTTGAAGAGAAAATTGAAAATAAACAATTTACATTTTCTTATACATTTCCTAACTTATGTGGATACTCTCTAAAACTATCTCAAGTCCAAAAACAAAAAAAGGTGCTTCCTTCAATTTGTTGAAAAAAAATAGGGGATGAGAGATTTGTTCAAATACAATGCACAAAAAATCCATTGTAAAGATTTATCTCATTTTCAAGTAAGCAGACAACATTTTCGTATTTACTGATGTTAACGTTTGTACCATCTCAACCAGTCACCAATAAAGACTCCGTATATATTGTTCTATGTACTGAAATGTTTTGGGAGCTGTTCACTTTAAATACTTCAACTTTGGATCCATTATAGATGGAATACGTCTTCAATAAGGCTGTGCATATACTTTTCCTCGTTTTTTCTAACAATATTAATGTTTTTTTTTCCTCGTTCTTTTCTAACAATATTATAAGTTAATAAAGTTTTATGTTTCCATCATCATAATGCAAAGCATTTATTTGTGGGACTTGTTCCGTGGCTGATTTTCCTTAAAGCGATAATAATAAAATCCAAAGTAGGAGTATGAAAAATTGAAACTATAACTTCCATCGCACGTTTTCGAAAGTAAAGCTTCTGTTAGTTATTTTTACAGTAGTAAGATTATCAACATTATCTGTTGACGGACTTAAACTGTGTCTGGCACATCATAACTATCCAAGTCCCCATTCGAATGATTAGATTCGGTTGAAATTAACAGCGACACATCTAATTGTTGCACTTTCTTTTTAAGGCAGAAACCATGATTGTGCTAAACTTATTTTTCTTTTGTCATTATTTTATCTACTTTTTTGCCCCCAGTTTCAGCAAGAAATTATCCCGAAAATCTAAAATTTTGGATCTATCTAGAGATATTTAGAATCATTACAATTTAGAAATATATCATAATGTTATTCTAGGATCATTCAGTTGTTTGTTTGTTCACCTCTCTGCCCTTTAAAAATGTGAAAAAAAAATTCGTCCCACACTCCATTTCATACATTTCACAGTTTCAAATACATTTTATAGTTTTGATCCTGAGAATATGACACATATAGGCCACTTTTAATCGCCTATAAAAATTTCCACTTGTATATTCTAATATATTTTCTGCATAATTTCATATAAACGTGTTCTTATTTTACTAACACAAGTATTATTTATTTATGTATATTTTTACTAGAAAAATATTAGATTCGGTTTACAGTGGGAATATAAATTATCCACTCTTCAATACCTCACTTTTAAATAATGCTGTCTAATATTTTTTGTGTCTCTAAATACACCATCTATGAATATTTAGACTTGTAGTTTAATAAAATTGTATTTTCGAAACTATAATTTAAATTGAAGGAGATTACTTGCCCTCATGTTTCAACCATCCTAATCTGTAATAACACAAAAATATTAATAAAAGACGCGCTAGTTTGAAAAGAAAACAATTGCAAAAACGAAGCAAACCCTTATCGGGTTAAAGGAGGGAGTGTACATCTAATTAGCTTCATAGAGCAGACCTATAAGGTTGCTCCTGATAGCTCCGGAGTCCCGATAAAAGCGTCGGTGGCCGTAACGCGTGGTGACTCAGGAGCTTTATCTCCAGGCAAAAAGGGGAAGTTACTGATAGCATTCCCTTTCTATGGTCGATTACATGACCATCAGACCAACGCACAGATCTCGCGAAGGATTTTCAAGAGCTTAGGGGGGCACAGGCGGGGGGATCAATACTTAATTTACTTAGGATCTTTTGCATTTGCTGCTGCTTCATCTTATTACGAGAGGGGTATTTAGAAGGGCGACCGGGTTTTTTATCCGATGTTTTTTTAAAAGAGTACCAACCTTGATGTATTCCAATATTCCAATGATACTTTCCCTCGTATTGGATGTAAAGAAGTGAATAGAAAAGGCGAAAGTAAACGTGTGGTGACATGATTGATATGATTAAAGTGGAAGAATGCATTTTTAGGGAGGGTAATATTTCGATACAAGAAGAAGCCTTAGAAGTATATAAATCAGCTTTAAGAATATCAGAAGAAGTTTTTCCTTTCATCTCTTTCCTTGCTTTTTTTCCATGGGAAAACCATTAGTTGTAATCCTCTTTCAATATACTTTTCTAAAAAATGTTTATAGGTAGGAGAGATATTTTTTCCTCCAAATTCTAAAATGGGAAAGGGAGAAACTCTTGCCTCCTACAGCAGGGCTTTTAAGAAGAAAACTCTGAAGGGGCGTTTCAACTTCTTATTTAAAATTGGGAAATTATAACATAATTACTTTTACTTTTGACTTTTTTAAACTTTCGTGAAACAAACAATAATGTGATGTCTTAAAAAGTTTTTTATTGAAATTAAAGTAACTAAAGATAAGTAAAAACGAATTATTCTTGATCCCCTATTTATTTTGATGCTTGTTTAAATTATAACTAACCCAAACTTAACATAATGACATTTCATTAAAAAGATTAATAGAAAAGAAATAGAAATAAATCTTTTTAATAAATCATCAAAATAGCAACAATTTCTAGAAATTCAAAAGTTATTAAGGTGCTATTATAGGGTATTGAAATACGAAAGGGTTACCATGAAGAATTAAGCACTTATGCGATGACAAAATATCTGATTTAATATAAAACTTTGTCTGTTATTACTTCCAAATGCCTCTATTAATTTCACTATTAGAATGGCTATATAGCCTAAACAAAAATAATTTATTCGTAAAATGAAAAAAATACAAGAAAAGAACCTTTTTAAAGTCATATTTGGAAGGAAAAAAAAACAATCAAATTAATCCTATTTATAATCTGAAACTCGAAAATTCAGAAAAAACTTTTACTAATATTTCTTCACTTCACAACAAGCCACAACGTTCGAGAAATACCGTTTACCGTTGACACTGATACGAAATGTGGTACAAATATGAGATGGAAGATCGAAAATTGCGTCATGTAAAGAAATTTTGAAATTTCAATAAGAAATTTAACTAATTAAAATTAATTGAATTTTGATGTTTTCCGCAGTGACTTTCGAAAGCACTATTACTTGTAAATGACTTCTATACCAATTTAAAATTCAAAATATCAGATTTTTAATTATTTCATTATATTATCATTTAAAATAGAAAACATTTTAAGGGAGGGTAATATTTCGATGCAAGGAGATTTATTATCTGATTTAACTATTTATAAATCTTCCTGATTTTGACTGTTGCTTTTGGCTTTTGCAGTGCATTTAAAAAAAAACTTTCATTGGCACAATGAAATTCAAATAATTTTCATTGCTTTTCAGCGTATAAGGAAGTAAAATTTTCATCCTCTGAAGAAATTTAAGGAAGAAGTATCATATACGCGCGTCATATCATGAATACGAAGTGAAATTATTGTAATTCGAAAGGCAACATGTAGTTACAGGATAGAGTACAGACTATTACGTTTTTATTGGTAGTTTTACATCAAGCGACTTTATTATATCAAATTAGATCATAATGGTGTCAAGGACAATAAATAGAGCAGGTGCAGGATCCTTAAAATAGATCTATTTTAACATCTATTACAATTCTATGCTTAAAAATAAATTGTTGAGGGAATTGTGAGCATCAATTTATGGATAGGAATTAAATGCCTAATTTTTTAACTGAAATAAAATAACTTATTCTCCTGGCAAATCGCTGGTTACTAAAAATGACTGGATTTTCACAAGAATAGTTACAAAATTAAACTCAATTTAAATTGATAAATGTATCTAAACTGAAAATATTTTCTGTTTCGAAACAAACATACTTTTACTTAATCTCTTGAGCCCTAAGTTAATTGTAAAGATCATGTATAGCACTTCAATATAGCGCAAGAAATTGAAAGATTGAAACAGTATTATCAGTATCTATCATTTTATGGCTTAGGATGAATTATTAATTCATCTGTTGCTGTAAATATCAGTTCAGATTATTCTTGTAATGAAAAAAACTGTATAATGAAAAATCTTTTAGAAGTATCCAAAATTAAAACTGAAATATTTATTTTAAGTATTTCTGCATAACACAAAACCACTTTCCTTCCAAATTTCATAAGTATACACAGAATTTCTAACAAATCTGATTTCGGGATGAGATTTATTATAAGGATAATATTCATTTAGAATTATCATTCATGAAAATATTAAAATGCAATGACCAATGAATCTCGAGAAAATGGTCCATAAACTTCTGGTAATGCTTATATACTGATTTTTTCACTGCGTTGGTCCCAATGGTATGGTTGTCTAACCGCCGCGTATGCAGAAAGTCAGAGTTCGAATCTGGCTGAGATTTTTTTTCTTTTTTAAAAATAATCCTTATTTAATTAAAAATTTACAAACACTTTTAGTTAATATGTTTTTAATTTTTTATCCACAATAAATTTTTATTATCGAAATCCTTAATAATAAATTTAAAATTTAAAATTTTTAAAAAATATATATGTCTTTAAAAATATAAAATTATTTTAATTTAATAAACCATTTACAGAGAGTTTTAATTAATATGCTATTTATTTTTATGCAAGGATAAATGCATATTATTTTAATACTTAAATTATAATTTAATGCTAAAAATGAATGTTGTGTGAAAATAAAGTGAAAAATAATTAAAAGCATAACATTAAATTCAACGAAGCTTCTTTATATCGAAAATTGAAGGTATCAGCTGATATTTGTTAAATATGTTATCAAATGTTCCCAACAGCAATAATCAAAAGAAAATAGTCAAGAGCAGGTGTTAATTTATTGAATGCTTAGGCAGATGGTTCAAATTCTAATAATCATTTAAATTCTAACAAATATAGAGAAAGTGAAGATTTGGATGCGTCTTTTACCGTAGTTTAAATTCTTAAAAATATTATAGATAAATTAAATGTCTGACATTATGGATGCTATAAATGTATCGGAGACTGAAGATGAAAGAAATCCCGTTAGAATCACTATACATTAATAAAGGGTCAAATTGAGATAAAAGACGCAGTTGTTTATTATCTAGGATTGTTAGCTGAAAATAATTTTATTTTCACCTTCAATTTCTATAGAAGCATTTTTGTTGGATGAAGAAATTTATCAAAATACACTTGGCATGCTCTCTAAAAAAATTATTGTGCGTGATGATGGACTTAATTAATTAAGTGAAAGATGTAACGAAGAATTTCTTGAAAATATTGAAGATAATGCTTCATCAGATGAGTATAAATCTGAAAAAAGATTGAACCTGAAGGTTTCTTTAGATTTTAAATTCAAAGACGCCAATTCTTTTTTATGACGTCAGAATTTATAATTATAATTATTACCATTTATGTTATATTTATTATTATTTTCAAAAATATAAAATTAAGCATTAAAATAGTAAGCATTTATCCCTGCATAAAAATAAGTAGCATACTAATTAAAACTATCTGAATGTATTTAATTAAATTTTAATAATTTTATTTAAAAATGCATATATATATTTAAAACTAAATTTTTAAAAGAAAAAAAGGTATATAATTATGAATTTCTATAATAGGTATTTACTGTGTATAAAAAATTAAAAACATATGAATTAAAAGTTTTTTAAGTTTTTAATTGAATAAGGAATATTAAAAAAAAGAAGAAAAAAAATCCCCCGTCAGATTCAAACCCTGACTTTTCGCATACGGACGTTTATCTGGACAACCCTGCTTTTGGGACTATCCGGTCGGGAGTCAAGTTATCAGTATATAAGCTTTACCAAATGTTTGAGGACCGTTCTCTCGAGACTGACTGGCCATTGCGCTTTAATGCTTTGAAGAATGAACATTCTAAATGTATACTGTCCTTATACTAAGTCTCATCCCGAACTCAGAATTCAACACCATGCAACTGTCTATTTTTAAGATATGTCTATTTTCATCTTGTCTATTTTTAGGATATGACATAGAATGTTTTTTCTTTATGATAAACAAAATTATATTTTTATGCATAATACAGTTAAAATAATAGTAAGAGTGCTATTTAAGATTTTTGAGCGAAAGTATTAATAATTTGTGACAATTTATGCAGGAAGCATAAATCTATTCAAAATATATCTCTTATTAGATTCAAACTAATAAGCTTAGAAAATATTTCCAAAGTGAAGTCACATTTATTATTAATTTATTTATATTTCAAATTATAACAAAGTAAATTTTCTGATGTGCGCACAACTTAGGGTTTCACATTGCATCTTACAGTAAGAAAGGATTTTAAACGGAATTAAAAATGGATGCATAGTTAAATTAGGAGACATTTTTAGAAATTAGGAAAATTTCATATTAGAAGAAACTGTCTAGATTAAATTATAAAATTAGACTTTTAAATTCTTTTATCACTTTTCTAAAGAATTATAAATTTTATGTAAACTATAAATGTGTAAAACATTATCACACTATTGGTTGTGAATGGATTCTTCAATTCAGTCATTTTCTTTCTCAATCAATTTTTCATTTTCAATTCTTAATCAATTTCTCACTTTAAAGGAAAGTTTCAATTTACCTAAATTAGAACAGTAAGAGAAAGTATTTTGGCTTATTACAACTTAACAAAACATTTTCGCTTGTAAAAATATTGTACGACTCTGCAATGTCAAGAACATTTAGCTTATCTTCACGGAACACATTCTATTGGACAAAATCAGAATCGGGGATTTCAACTCTTTTACATGATTAAAAATTGTAGATGAAAAACACGAAATTTTAGGAAGTTTTGTGTTGGTAAAGTGTGTTATGAAAAGCATCTCCGTAAGTATTATTAATTAAAATGTTTTGACTCTCTTTCACTAACATATTTTAATCTTTCTTACCATAACTGTTGGAGTTCTTTTTTTGCCATTTGTAATAATAATATCGTTGGTAATTTTTAGAAAATTTGAACGGGTTTCCTTTTTTATTTAACTTACCAATCATTTAACGGTTTTCCATAACTGAACACAACACCATTTTATGGTTTTATAAGATTAGATAATTAAAATGAGATATGAAATGTACATATGTATATAATTAATTTTAGCATCAATATAAGAGATTTAAAAAGAATGTACTCATTTTTGTACCCCTGATAATTAGAGTAATTACAGGTATAGTATACTTTGAAAAAAGTGCCTTGAAAAAATATATAATATTTTTTTTCATTGTTGGAAATAATAATGAACTTCGCAGAAAAATTAAGCCTATTGCCATAACGATATTTCACAACAATCAGGTCATTTTTATTCTGGATAAAAAGTTAAGAATTGATTAAATGCCGTAGATGAAAAAGGAAATTCGACATCAAAAATTCATGATCCTAAAACTATAAATATTGTCTCAATCTTAAGAAATCAAAATACTTCTTAAATAATTAATTTCATTAGAAAAAACCAAAGAAAGGCCTTTTCCAACAAAATTTTGACCATGTCATAAGATCAGTTTACCAGGCTGATTATGAGAAGGGTAATTTTTACATAATATTTCAACTATTCATTTTGAATATTTCCTTGAAAAATATCTTCTCTTGAAGCAGAATATTTTAACTGTCTTTTTGACAACGAGTTACAAACCTAATTGATTGCAATCTTGTACGAAACTGTAGAACATAATCCTACAAGATAAAAAAGTGTTAGTTGTTATTAGCCCAACCTTCAAACATTTTTATTTGCTGATGTTTTAAAATGCACCCAGGAAATAATACCTATCAACACAAAATCGATAAAACTGTTCTAATGAATCAAAAATTAGTATGTTTCCTTTTATTCTTCTCCTTTTTATAAATATCTGCTTTATTGCACGTATCTTGGAAATCGCCGCCTGCGTTCATTTCAACGTCTATTAGAAGACTTCTACTTATTTGTAATTTTTAATAACCGAACTGGAATTCCATCTTCAAATTCAATTACAACCACTCATTAGCAATGGAAGCCCCTCGTGCTGCACTTGAAGCAGAAGAAATGATCTCTCTCTCTGCCACTAATACGGCTGTCATTAAAACTCTAATGGCGTAATATTCTGTTTCGGTTGTCATCATGTTTTAGAATGATTAGTTTTGGCCAAGCTTTTGTCTTTTAGATTTATTTTTAAGATAGATGAGAAAATGAAAAGCTCAATGATTCATTTAAGAATTCGGTTAGTTAAGCTAGGTTTTGATTTTAAGGACTTTAATTTTTTTTATTTCTTTGTTGCTGATTAGAGTGATCTTGGGCTGATAGCTACACTAAGTTAACTGAATTTATGATCTTCCAAATCGTCATATTTATATGAAGGATGTTAAACAGTATGAATAGCCTCTTCCTTTGAATAGCTTCTCGGTAAAAACAAATCCCATTGTTTAGAATCATCGCATTTCTGAAAATTAAATTTTTTTTAAGAGAAGTTACTTATATTATTCATGACTGTAAGTAACATATTTACATTAGCTTTCAGAAAAGAAATTAGTAGAATCTATTAATTTCTATTTCAAATATATAAATTTTTCCCGAAGAACAGTAAGTTATTATAATTAATGATCGTGAATCACTTTCAACTTGAAATAAATTTATCCCATTGTATAAAAAAATCATAAGTGAAATAAAATCCTGTTTGCTGTGTTTTCTCCTTTTCGGTTAAGTATTTTATTATTTTTTCTATTATTCTTATTACGATAAAGTTCATTGGGCTTTCAGTTTTAAATTAAAAGCATTTGAATGCCAATACCAAGACGCAGTTTCCCTTTTGTTCCTGCGAACCGCTTAACTGAGTCTTCCGCTCACATTGTGTGTACCGACTTATTGCATTCTTATAATTTGAAAAAAAATTAAACCATTCATAAATTGATGATGCAAGGCAAAAATTATATTAAATGCAGAAATATTTCAGATGTTCTATGGATTTTCATTTTAACAAAATGGCAAAACATTTTCAAATTAAATGATTTCGTCTAATTAGATAATATAAAAGAGAGTGCAACAGGGAAAGGACTGTATAATTCTTTATATCCACTGTCGATCTAATACACTAAAATTTACTTTTATCCTTTGCACCCATTCCGAACCTTATTGAGAAGTAAATTGATGAAGTATAATGTATATTTATCTTGACACATTTATAATCGGGTGTTTTCTATCATTTACCTATAGTGCTTTATTGACTTGATTGAGTATTATTCTTTCTTTCTAATTCATTCCACAATTTTATATCTTAACATTTGTGTTTCTTTATATATTTTCAAAAATTTCAGAGCGCACTTTTACGTATCATGAGAAAATGTCATGCTGCTAGAAGTTTACATTCTTACTTGCTCAACATCTCAGTGGGCTTCCTTGTTTACCTAAAAAAGATTGACAGCTTAGGGACACTTCATCTAAAAGAAGTGACAGACATTGTGTGACCCAAGCAAATACTTAAAGTGACTGAACTCACAAGAAAAGCCCAAGTTAGACATCCGAAGAGCTTGACATAACCTAATAAAAAAAAAGAGTAGACTGAACATTTTTTTTATTTAACATCATTATCTTTCAACAATATCTCCTCAACGAAAGAATTTTCTGCTGCACAATTTTTAAAATTATTTAAAACTAATTAACAATTATATTTATGACATTTTTTAAAAAAAATATTATTAGTTATAAATGCATTGTTTTTAAATTTTATCTGAATTTACTGATTACTTCTGTGAAACTCTGCAATGCGAAGAAATTTCAAAGCATTTAAATCATGCTGTTAATTCCTTTATAATTTGTTTTAAAATTAAACCCAGCATTATCAAATTAATGTGAATTTTTTTATCTTCGAAATGCATTTATGTATTTCCTATAATACTCAGTTGAGAAAAAAAAGTTATTGCGAAAATGATCTCTCTCTCTTTATATATATATATATATATATATATATATATATATATATATATATATCAGGAAGTTCTATGCATTCATAACATCGAAGATGTTTTGCTTCCTAGTGACAATTTTCTTTTTGTGGTGAAAAATTCGATGAATTCAAAACCTTCCATGGTCATAAAAAACTCTTGATAGCATCATGCAGTACACTACTTAGTAAAAAGTAGAAATTTTTATGGTAAAAAATGGTAATTTTATTGTTTCTTTACGTTTTAGAAAACCGAATCAAAAATCTTCGAAAGATTCAGAGATTTTCAACAATCTCCGAGCAAACTTTTGGGTGTATTGTAATGAAAGTAATCAATATTTAATCTGTAACAAAAACATGAGGCCTCCGGCATCCTGACACAGAGATACTGTGTCTTCCTTGGAATCTAGGTGTCCCAGGTTCGAGACCCAGTCATGGTATGGTTGTTCTTCTTTGTTCAATCTATAAAGTTTGTTAATGTGCCCCCCCGGTAAAACTCGCTGTGAAAAGTGTGCGTCATCTTCATATGAGCTAGGGCTCAGGGGTGCTATCCTCAGAAGCTTCTGTACCCTTCCTCCCGTTGTAAAGCGGTCATGTCGTCATCATTAGTTTGATACCACAAAAGAATTACTCTTTTTACATCATTTCATAATATAAAACATCCAAGTAAAGCATAACATAATTTTAAGCATATTCAATTAAAATTAAAATTTTCTTTTGAAATTGCTTTCCACAAAGTAAAATTAGTTTCAGTAGTTAATGGAGCAAATTGTTTCCTACCTCATAGGACATACTGAATCTAATGTTGTATAGTATTTCTTTATTTGTCTTTACCATATCCATAATTTAAAAAATAGACTATGATGACTACGAAAATTTGTTTAAGTCATTGTGGTGTATATTTTCTTTTCAAAATTTCATAGAGAGCTCGTCATTTATCTCATGAACAATACTGCTCAATTAGATGCAATTTGAAAATCTTAATTACTGTATATTATCGTGGATGATATATAAAACAAAGTTGAATAAAAAAAGATCATGTCATTTAAGAAAATGTATTGAATTTAATCTCTTGTGGGCGTATTTTAATTAAAGATACAATAGAATTACAGGAGGCTTGAGATGAGAGACAGCAAATCCTTGAAATAATAAGAGACACTTTTCAAAGATTATACTCTGTATTATCATAAAAAATCTTTGTATTTCTATCAAATTAACTCAATTTATTTTTGGTTCAGTTATCGCTTCAACGAAACTAACAGAAATTCAGTGAATATAAATTCTAGTGACATCTTTTTTATTCTACTTTGTGTTTCATAATATAAATATCAAAAATGATCTTTTGTAATTAACTATACTGATAAAAATAGAAAAATTATCCTCTTACATTTTTGTAACTTCACTTCATGTAATTTTCCATTTCATAGAAGCAGTTTTCTTTCCAACCAGTTTTTTTTTTTTTTAAATTTATTTTCCGTAAATAGAAATTGTTATTGGATTAATGGAAAGTAAAACTTAATTATAGGAAGATAACTGGTTGCATTAAATGATATACAGGAAGAGTTTTGGGTGAATTAAATGGCCCAGATATTGATTCAATTTTAAAATCTTTTTAATCCTCGCAAGCTTCGAAAACATTTATAGATTTTTTCAGGAAGAAAAATAAATTACTTTTTTGTTCTTGTTAGAGGAACTCTATTTTTTCCACCTGATCAAATAATTGCATTATTTCGTTTTTTTCCTTCCTCTTTCGAGCTTTGATCCGATGTCATGCAGAAGTTGAATCCTGATTTTGATGGATTTCTTTTATAGAACAAAATCAATAATCTTTGGGAACGAAATCGTAATTAGAATTAATTAATTTATCTGTTAAGACCTAAATTGTATTCTCATATAATTAATTTATTCTATGTTTAAAGTAGATCTTTTCATTGCGATAATATTTTCGGAGAATTTTAGTAATATAAAATCAACAATATAAGTGATTGATTTGATATTCATCTTCTTAAACAATTACTCTCATTTTCAGCTAAGCAGAATTTCAAAAGTGAAGGAATACTTAACAAATGCTGAAGTAATTATAGAAAAGAACCAATCTATTCAAGGGGGAACAGCGGGCCACGGTGGCATGATAGTAAGGTTTCGCCTTCTGAGCCAGAGGGTTTCAGGTTTCAGACACGATTCCACCGAAAAAACATCGTGTAAGTAGGTCTTTGCACGCGAGTAACCCATCTGAGTAAAATGTCCTCCCCTTTGTCTGGTGTGAAAACTTGGAGAAAGGGATGCCACTTCTTGTGTCATCCTAGTCATATTACAGGGGTACATTATTACAAGATCCTTACTAAAATAACTTTTGTGTTTCTTCAAAATCGAATGTTTTTATAACTAATCCAAATACAAGAAGAAATAAAAGAAAGATTCCTTATGAAACGATGTGGATTACTACAAATTATCAAGAAACGATCGCCCAGTTGCATGTACGGTTTATCACTATGCTGGTATCCAAATGCGGCTGGTAATAAGATTTGGTTTGTGACAAGATGTATTGTCATGATCAGTTTTTAAATTAATACTATTTTAGAAGCTTCAAAACATAAATTAATATTTAATTTTTCTTTAGGAAATATGTCTTAATATATATACTAAAATTATATTGATTAATTACAAAACATTATTTTTGGCAAATATTTTTAGTATACCATAACAACATATACATATTAGGTAAAGTAACATGTTCATAAAGATACAAAAGGAATAAATATAGAGTAAAATGATGGAAAATATGTTGCTTTAATAAATATCTTAACAAACTTCGTTTCCAAGAATCAGCGAAAATTCAGTAATTTTTTTAAGGAACTAATATTTCAGTGTATCATTTTTTCAATTACACCTATTTCATTTTCTTACATATAATAGAATTTCGGTTATAAAACTAAAAGTCAGAGAAAAGGTGAAATCAAAAAGTTACAATAAACGAAGCTTTTCCACATTTAATCGCATGCCTTTAAGCTATTTTCTAACCGCAAGAACGAAATTTTTTGACTTTTCTTAAATCATATCATTTCCAGTAGGCCCGAAGCGCAAACGCAATTAAGAGATATTCCAAACAAAACTTAGAAGGAAAACAATAAATTTTTAAACAAGCCCCTTCCATATGTTCTCGTTGAATGTATCAAATCAAAATGTCCCGATATCTCATAATCTGAACATTATAAAGACTACTTGGAGCAAGATAAGGCAAAATTAACAAAACGTCAAGCTCTACAGAAATTCTATCTCATTAGAGTTCATTGATTTTTATTCGTTTCTTCGTTTACTAACGGGATACAAATCTCAGAATTAGAAATATTTATTTGCTTCCCAGTGATAGCCTCGAGAGGAAATAACGATTGTTAGAGCTTTCGAAGAAAACAGTCTGGGCGGCACAACCAAACCAATTAAAATCGATTCCTACAGTTGCTCGGACTAATTAAGGATGAGAGAGATCTCCACCTAACAGCTGAGTAATTAGAGGAAATTCAAACTTCAGCTCTCCACTCGTTTTGGATTTTTATTCACCAGTGTTTAGACATGATCCTCCAAATCAAATCGAAGAGAAGCGAGAAAAAAGCTGTTTGTAGTTAAACATCAGATAACAGCTGTCAATGCCATGAGCGTCAAGTTTCTTTTTTTATATATATACATATAATGCATGGATTTTAAATGGAAAAGTTAGGCCATGAGTTTTGAATGATTTTTATTTGTTGCTGCTATAAGAGAGTTAAAATTAATTAACCGCTCATTAAAAAGTAAAATAATTTGATATTCCTTAAATGAGTTAATACAACTTAAATATATTGTAGCAAGAAGAATTGAATTGTGTTTAATTTAAGGAAACTAATTTGTCGTCTCCTTTCGGATTTCGACATTATTATCGTGTCATCTAATGCATAAAAATGATTTCTTCAAGGATTATTTTTAAATATATTCCCTCAACAGAAGAAAAACTAGAATTCTATATTAAAAATAAGTTTAAAGTATTTCAAATTGTTAATTATTTTCTGTCCCTATAATATATTAATTAATTATTAATTCATTTTTCCTACAATCTCATCATCAAAAATATATTTAGATTAAATTTATAGAACATAATAGGAAATGAAGTAGAAGTTAATTTATGCGTAGGTCAGAAATAATAAAGTCTAAAAAAATATTTCGTTTATTCCCAAGCTCATAATAAATCAAACAGAAAAATGATTAGCCGCATTTTTAAAAAAAGAAATTATAAGAATAATTAAAGTAATATCATAATAGAATTCAAAATCATAAATTATGCTTTATAAATTTAACCATTTGGAATATTTCAACTTAGAAGAATGCTTAACCCTTTCATTTTGATCTTTTTACGAGTAGTTGTGTTAGCTTAATGTAAATTTAATAAATAATATTTATTCAAGCATTTATTTCTTCTTCTTTTAAATTTTAGATGCGAATAGAAGCAGTATATGCTGACTTTTTGAATTACGAATTAAAAGTTCTATTTTTTTTATTGATTTATTTTTTAGAGTAGCCCTGAAATGCGCATAGATTTTATGCAAGCATAAAAAATATCATGAGAAAGTAATTGGATCTGGAAACGATAAATTAAAAGTTAATCATATTTTCATGAGTATGACATATTAAAAATGCCCTATAAGAAAAAAAGATTTTTTTTTGTGTGTGGAAATAAGTTAGATTGTTTCATTTCCTAAATAATCAAATGATCTAAAAATGCACGTTAAATATCCCTATTCTAAAATCTGTTGATTTTTATTTTATACTCCGTATATTAAGTATTTTAAATGCTTATCATATTTAACTTCATCAGGAATAGTTAGTTTTGAATCATATTGTTTAATCATCTAACTTCATTACATTCTAATTATAAAATATTATTTTTGAAATCTATCATTATATTAACACTTTTAAGCAATAATAAATTATTTTAAACCTTTAATTAATTAAAATTGAAAAAGGTTCTTGAGAAGATTATTATGAAAAAAAATTTTGACCTCATGAGTACAATTACAATTTCAAGCAAGATATTCATATTTACAAACAAAGTATGTACAAAGTGCATCAAAGTTAATGAAAAATAGTTATTAAATTTTAAAAGTACCTGATTGTAAGTTAAAGGAAATTCACTCAGACGACCTGACTACTGCTGCAGTTTCGGTCCTTTATAACTGGAACAGCATCAGCCATCAACCGTGAACCTAGAATTTACAGGCTCTTGGGTTATACAAACACTCTATGCACTTTCAAGCATTTTATCATTGATATTTCTTCATATTAGAGGAGATATGACAACTTGAAATTTGATATCCATGACTAAATACTTTTGGGACTCATCAGTTAAAGTGTGCATACTTCGGAACTCAAAAGGTAAAGTGTAGTGAATACTTCGATATATTATTAAAAATTAAATAGCTCGCATGCTTAAAGCAGTTTCACTTCGAGTAACACAAACACACTTTGAAGAGTAGAAACCTGATGATAACTTTTTGAAATTTCAACTTGAACATGCTAGTTTAGAGAGTATATTATATAAAACAGGAAAAATCCAGAAAACGCGTTTTGGCTTTGAGTCAGTCAAAGTGTATTTATCTTACCTAATTAAAATCCTTTCAATAGAGAAAAATTGGTGTTGAAACACATGTTGAGGAATCTCAAATAGTTAGTAAATCTTCTCCATTGAGTTATCTCAGAAAAAGAAAAAAAAAAACGCCAATAAAGTGAGAGCCATTGATCACCTCTTGCGATTCCTCATAGCAGTCATAAAACATCTTTTAACTGGCAATCTTACATTTAATATAAAAGATAATATTAAACTCTGATTATTTTGATGCTTTTGTAATTATATTTGAAATGCAATATACTTTCTAATATACTTAATCGCATATCTTTATATACCAAGTACATAAATGCCATTTAAAGGTGATAATAAAAAAAATTAAAAATTGGGCTTCATATAATTGAAAGCAATAGATATTATTGTCATTAAACATAATTTAATTTTTTAAACACTATAACTCTGAAGTTATTTGCTTTAACAAATAATTAACTGCAAAATAAACATTACTTAATACGAATACAAAATAGAAAATAACTAGTGTTTTTCTAAGGAACATCTGCCGATTGTTTCTTGTGTCGTACATGCATGACACATATTATTAACGCGTATAATGAAGCATCTCTGACATGGAAGCAAAGTTGATACGCCATTCATGCAAAACACATATTACTAATGCATACAACGAAGTATTTCTGACTTCGAATAAACGCCACTTGTTAGAAGAGGTCGAATTCACTTCAAAAAGAGCAACGCTATTTACATCAGTTACTTTTCTGAGGCAACAAAAGATATTTATGGAACACATTTAAAAAAAATTTTATATCATTATCTTCATAAAATTGTCCCGTCAATAAACCACGCACATCTACAACGCATTGTTTTATTCGTCTCAAGATGCTGGTGCAAAGAACAGCGTTTCTCTTGAAACCCTGCGAATACATCTTGTTTAAAATCATTGAAACTCCTTTAATATCGCATCCGAATCCTTATAGCTTTAATATCCTAGCAGGATTTGAATCCATATCGACTTCATACACAAGGTAACTCATAGAGTACTCTCCTTGAATGTAACTCCGCGTTCTTAATCAAGGAATCAAATAAGAAAATTAAAGGACCCTCAAGCAACGCCTTCCATGTGATGACATTCTGTTCTCGCTATAAAGGACATAATATGATTCAAATATATGAATCATGTTATGATGAAACATGATTCCTATTTGAATATCATTATATATTTAAGGATTTTTCGCATTTTTATTCAGATGTGCATAAGCAATCCGTATGCACTAATTGCAAACGAACAGGAAATAAAACTAAAGGAAGAGAAGTATTTTGCAGAAAAACTGTTATTTTGAGTGATATGTTTATATTTTATCATTAAAGATGCTTCTAAATCTTTTAAATTAACTTATTTCTGCATGATATCTCACGAATCGACTTATGTTTTGCAGTTTCGACAAAACCATTTTGTATTCGATCATTAATAATATATTACTTCAAATGTTCAGTTCAATATCTGACAGTGTAATCAGTATACGCTAAAATATCGAAACATTAATATTCATTAAAAGGGATGATGAATTAAAAATAATACATTTTAATCTAGACTAATAAAAAATAAATATATTTTCAATTATCATAGTAGATAGCGTCATCAAATTGTTGGAGTCATTGCATTCCCTCGTGCATGTATAAATCATTTAATGTAATGTTTATTATTGAGTATTGAATTCCTGATGTGAAATGAAATTTCACAGAAGATTTACATAGTGAATACTAATTTAGGTGAGAAAAATCTGAATCGGGAATATTTTTGAATAATTTTTCCATAATGTTTTTCTTAATGTTCCCTTCATCTGCACTAAATCTGAAATAAAAAGGGCAGCGCTCAAACAGAAAACAATAAGACTTCGTGTCCCTATTGAGCTTTCATCACTCTTTTCTTGATTATTTATTTGTATCTCTGTATTTTTTCATAACTTATAAAGTTGTACTGATTTTTATTGTAATTCTGCAATTTTTTCATTAATATTTCAGATTAATGTTAGTAAAGTTTTAATGAAAATATTTAAGGGTATTAAGGGTAAGGTAATTTCTTTTAAGAAAAGTTTCATTTCAAAATATGCCATGAAACAAACTCTTTTTCTTTTCACCGAGACAACCACAATCCGATTCATTTCTAATTCGGAGATAGAATACTAAAACACCTTTCATACAAGAAAATAATATTTATCTTTCTGTAACATTTTTGAAGGACAAAATTTTGTTACTTGAAATTAAAAGCACTCTTACGTCTAAAATAGAAACTATTACATTAAATTTATCTGATAGAATATTAAATGTTCTACATCCCTGTTAAATTCCATTGAAAATACTTTGGTATCATAGCACGAATTTCTACAAAAATGAACTTGGATCCCATCGAAATAGGAATAAAAATATTACGTAATTTAAAAATTGTTTACTTAACATGAAATACCAGCTTAAAAGGGAATTATCGGTTCAAAGCAAAATTTACAATTGAGAGTAAAATAGACAGATAGAGACACAATATAAATGAGATATTTTAAATTCAAGAAAAAAAATCCCTTTAAGAGGTGCAAATATAATAAATATTAGTTTGTCACTGTATATTAAGAAGATATTTTATGCTTTTGCTGTAGCCTGTTCAGTTAAACTGAACAGGGTACAGCAAAAGCATAACATATCTTCAAATTAAACTGAAGTAAATGGATAGAATATATTTGATGAAAATTTTTAATGACAAAAAAACTTAACTTTGATAATTTATTGATAATTTATTGACAAACTAAAGTTTGATAATTTATTTAATATTTATCAATTTCAAAATTATACAAATAGATAAAAAGATATTGCTCATATAATGTTACAGTCTGAAATGTATTACTTCGTAGTCAAATGTTTATTAAAATTAAACTTCTGCTTGAAGAAATATATCTTCACTATCTTGAATAATATTTTGATATTTTTGTCGATTAACGATTTTTCAATTAATATTTAAATTTTATGGAAAAGTCACGAATGGTTTTCTTTTCGACATATATTTATCACTGCAAATATATATTGATAGCAAATGAAAATATTATTATTATTCGCATTTATAAAAATTATCTAAGGTGTAAATTTCTTTAGAATGAAAGAAAACATATTTTAAAAACTCAACCATTCACACTTCTATTAGAAATCAGCCAAGTGAACAATTTTCATACTTCTGCAGCTGGGAAATTTTAATTTACATTCATTTTCTAAGACTGTTCCGTTACTACATGAAGTGGGTAAGAAACTACAGTAACTTCATTCTAAAGGATAAGAATAAAATATTAAAAAATTGAATGTTTCTGTTGCAAAAATCTGAAAAATACGCTGTTTATCAAGCAATTTTACTATTTGAAGTTTCCTTATCTTTTAGTCTTGCGAAACCGATTTGCTGTTCTATTTTTAGTAGACAATTTGCTCTTTTATTGCCATAACAATTCAAGAAGAGCCTTAATTCGGAGAAAAACTACTTGAAAGAGATATGAAATTCACAGTTTCTTTTTCAAGCCGAGAAGTTATTTTACTGCGATTCACAGAAAATCCAAATATTAGGTGGAAGATTTGAAAATATATATATGTCCACACTATATATCTCCCTTCAGCTTTATTTCTGCTCCTCAAATTTATTGAAAAAAAAGACGTCTTCAACAATTGAAAAGAAACTTCCGTTTCTCAGAAATTAGATTTCATTTTAAATAGTTTCTACAAGTGATGTATTAGGGGTGAAAGAGAGATGAGATTGCAACAATTTAATGACAAAGGAGCGAAACAGCGGAGAGAGAAGGCACATCTCGAATAGAAAGTTCTGAAGAGTGACATCTGCTTTCAGCATCAAGTTAGTATCTTTGGGAACAACCGATTTGCTGCAATTTCATAGCTATGAGATGCCTGTCAAAAAAAGGAAAAAATAAGGAACCTTGTCTCAAAATTTGACGAGTCTCTTTTACGTGGAATTGCGCGCTTCAATGCCTTTGTGTGTCGTAGGAATGAGAAATAAAATATAGTGAAATAAGAAAGGGAAAAAAAAGTCACAAAGAAAAGATAGATATAGATATTCAAGGATATATCTATATCTCGAGAAAAATTGGTGAAGCGAGGGAGATAGAAAATAAAATGCTATGAGAAAAAGAAAAGTTAAACTGAAATTTTAAATCGAACAGTCTTTTTCGTCGCTTATAGTTCTCTTCGAAAAAAGCGTGCGAAAGACAGGATTGTCTGTAGAGATGTAAATTTTCTTTTCAACGGTTATCTGCTTTGAGAGGAAGAAATTCAATTTGACATCTTCAGCTGTTCTCTCTGGCCAGATCGTTTCCCTTTTGCCGCCTATATTTGGTGATTAATCATGGATTCGGCGACATTCTTGGCACTATAATTAATTCAGACAAAGATTGAAATTTTGTCGCATCGATACAACAAAGCTATTGAGAAACTGATTAAATAACTTATGCGTACTAATTTAAAACAATGATTCCGATCGCATCTCGATAAATTAATTCCAATCTTGACGACATTTCCGAGTTTTATTATTTTGTGCTAGTAAAAGGTATCTGACAGATTACGAGCTATTAATACAAACTGTCTGTACATTTTCTTATCAAGTCTGCATGTTTTTCTTTCCTCTGTATTATTTTAAATATTATAAATTGAGTGTGACATTTTTATCTTTTCATCCAGAAAGGACATGTGTTTTATGCTAACCTCTCAGCTGCTCTTAATTTCAGTAATAAACTGTGTGCTTGGTTAATTTTGCTTTATAAACGATGTATTGTATCTTTTTAATTAATTTTTTTCTAATGACCAAAACTTGTTTCTTTATTTTTCAGACGTAATACTGCATTTAATTTAATGAGTCATTTGAGATGGTGCAGGAGGTGTTTTATTAATAAGCCAAGTTAGGTTTTCAGCAAGCTGCGGTTTGTATGAAGAACAAGATTATAAAACGTATTTTAATTTTTCAAGAACTAGAAAGGGCTAATACTTATCTTTTAAAATTAGAAGTAAATATCAGATTTCATTGCATGGCTTTCACTTTCAAACTCCTATAAAAGAATATGCAATTAATTAATAAATAACACTAATAATCTAATAATAAAAGCACTTTGAAACTCACAGTTGAATTGATAATTTGCAAATAACTGTAATTTCACATTTTACATATTACGTTACTTAATTTGACTATTATTTATATTCTGATTAGAATAGCAAATTTAATTTAACTAGAGTCTCATTTATCATTTTTAAATTATATCAGATGAATTACAGAGGATAAAACTAAATTTTTCTAGAGTATCAATTAATTAGAATCAAATGAATCACATTATGAGGATACCATACACTATAGACATTTTGAAAAACTTGAAGCAGTGAAAAATTAAATAATCTGATGATAAAAGATTTTAGCAATTAATATTCTGTGCAGTAGAAAGTATCAGTGAAGTAAAGATATTAAAATATGAAGCTGCACAAGATCAGTTCTTAACCTATAATATTTCTGATTAAACATCATAAAATGCAAATCAATTTTCTCCACAGAATTCATTGGAATGCATTGGTGAAATACATTAGATTATAACCAATTCGGCAAAAAAATTTCAGCACACAACTTGATTTTAGTAATCTATAGAAATCAAATTCAATAAAAGTATGTGTTTCAAAGTAGAAATACATGCTCTGAAAAGATTTTATGAAATGCACTTATATAAAGGGTCGTGTACGTATTTATATCACTTTACATCCTCTACTTAGGGCTGAGAGGGACAGAGGTAAGGTCTCGGCTCGTGAGCCGTAGAGTGTCAGGTTCGAGACCCGATCCCACCAAAGAACCGTCGTATAAGGGGGTCTGTTGCACGTTAAATCCACCAGAATCAAACGTTCTCGCGCTGGTGTGGAGAGGGGGTGCCTGCTCAGGTGTCGTCCTCGCCATCTAATGGCGGCTCAAAATTACGAGGTCCGTGCTGAAATGGCTCTCGTGTAGCTTCACATCGGAATATTAATATAACTGAACCAAATCAAAAAATATGTCACAGCTTTTTCAAAAAATGCAAACGTAGCAGATCGATTCCGCTGTTGATACTTACTTTTATTGAAGTTCACACCACACTCCGAAATAAGAAAAATTTGTTGGAAAAAGGCTTACTAATAGGATCGATGAAAAACTGTTAAATAAGCATTTTTAATACTTGCTATTATTTAAAAATTTGTTGAAAAAAAGGCTTACTAATAGGATCGATAAAAAAAAAGGTTAAATAAGCATTTTTAATACTTGCTTTTATTTGTGTGTTTAATGTTCCCAAACATATTTTTCTAATAATCTAAAATTCTGGAGGATTTGCCTTTTAATATTAAATAAAACAAGCTTAAAATATAAATAAAAATCTGATTTAGCTAAAAAAAACTGATTCTCATATTTTAAAACATTAATATATAATAGAAACAAAAACAAACTGGTGAGTTTCATCTTAACTACAATTTTTTTAATTTGATCTTTCGCAATGGGAAAAAGCAATAAAAATACTATTTAATTTTTCGGAACATTTTTAAATCTTTGATTAATATTTTCTTTTGTCAAATCTTTGATTAATATTTTCTTTTGTCAAACAACACTATATTATCCACTCGCAAAATGTTCATAGTTCATTTTATACAATAACGGCTCATACCTATTCATTCATATATTTCAGCACAGTATTATTTAGTATTTTGTATCGAATTTTGCTACTGTGCTACTTTTAAAAACTAAACATTTCAAAAAACGTTTCTTCAGCTATAATCGTCTTCCATTTGTTTACGCAAATGTAACTTCGCTTGAAATAAAACGGTGTAGAATTTGTTCTGCGTATTGATTTCTTTTTTGCTTTCGCTTTTTCTCCCTCACCTTTGCATTTATTTTAAAAAGAAAAAAAATATCTTAATCTAACTCAAAACAGGAAAACAGGTTTTGTTTCCCATACCGTTTTGGAATTTTTTTTCTATCACTGCCTGCGAATACATTATTTCTGTTTAGATCCCATCTCCCTCAAAGAAAGCGGAAATCATGCTGTTCTGAAAAAACTTTAATGTTTACAATAGATCTTAAAAGTTCCTTGAAAAAGATAAAAAAAAGATAAAATTTAGAATACAGATGGTGTAATCTTGATCCTTTGATTGGCATTAAGACTTTTGCTTCATTCTGTATAAATATTTCAATTAGAAACTAGAAAAAATACAGTTTTATATATATATATATATATATATATATATATATATATATATATATATAATCCAAATCCAAATTTTGACTGCTTATAAATTAAGTTTATTTAAAATAACGAATTGGCATATGGGACAAAGTTTAGTGTTTTAGTTTAATCTAGGAAAAGGTTGTATATTTACAATCGGGTGTTTCACTTTGAAAAAAGTTAGAATGTACGATTAGAAAGATGAATATGAACCTTCACATGCAAAAAATACTTTATAGGCTTATGGAGAAAATGTTTCTATAGTGATATGAGTATATGGACTTATTTTGCTATATTCAATTTCGGAAAACGACCAGCGCTTAGAAAATTTGTTTAATATGTTTTACTGTTCGGTAATATACTTTCCACTAACAATGCACACACCACTGTTTTACAATCATTTATTATATTGAAATAAATAGTCAAAGAATTTTAATAAATTATTATCTTAGTAAAAATAACTGATTTAAAATGCATTCCGTTCTTTTTGAAAATATTTGTTTAGTAGTTTCACTAAAGTCTGTTTAAATATTTGTCCGTTTATTATCGTCCAGGTCTCGTAAAAAAATCTATGCTTGAAACTGCTTTTAAATATTCAGAAAATTTTATTCTAATAACAGTATGCGCCAAGTTATTGCTACAATAAGCCGCAAAAGTATCCTTAGACTTGCTATTTTGAAATTTGCCGTACTCCATAAAACTGTCGCCGTAGAAACGAATTCTGTTATAAAATACTTTTTAATACAAGGGATAGTTTTGATAATTAGATTTCTACTCACTCAATTTTTTTATACGGCACCACCGAGTTCCGAAAAGGGAACTTTGAGATAATTGTAACAACACTCAGTGTTTTTTTTTTTTTGCTAAGCATGGTTTTTATTAACAAAGCCTATTATCGCAGCACAATCAATACCCAGGTGAAACCAGTAATAAAAAGTGATCACAACCTATGTTTTTAGTTAAGCAATGGAAAATATATATTTTATCGATTTCTGATCCAAGGTAAGTGAGTTAAGCTGTTTAAAAATGTAATAATCTGTTACTTTCTCACTATATTAAGTATTAAAAACTCCTTAATTTTTTTCTGGCTGAAATATCTTTCATAAATCCATAAAAATATCCGAAACTATAATATTAGCTAAGTTGTAATTTATTAAAACTTCCGAAATTTGTTTGGGTGTATGCGTAACACATATAGCTATAGTTTCTTTTTTATATATACGTTCATAAGTATCAAATCTCACCATAAAGATTACCATGGAGTAATGTTATCAGTGACTTAATAAAAAAAAATCTTTAAAAGGGAAAGAAGGAAAGAAAAAATAAGCATAGTTAATAAGAAATGTTTTTAAAAAAATAAAATGCCAATAAAAGAGTTTTCAAAAAAATTCAAAGGAGAAAATAAAGGAAAATACAAAAAATAAGAAGAAAATTTTGAACTAATATAGACGTACTACACATGACGAATGTTTTGTTCCCATTATGGAGATGGTGGGGCAAATATAATGATATATTATATTAACTTTCCGTTATGAAGTAATATAGAGTAATTTGGGGAGAGTCTACTGAATTCAGAAAAGTTTCCAGATACCAAGAACTGTGCCGAAGTTATATTCCTTTTCTCCTTTTTAGTGCTATCTCAGTGCAAAAACGTTTAGTCGCAAAAGGTTTAGTATAAAACAACCCACTTGCATCATGTTTTTATAGCTGATACCGATTTCAAATCTGAAACATCCCTTCGTCAAAGACAAGCTATTTCAAATGATCCACTAATTCTCTTAATTCTGATGATTAAAAATTGCTCTTGATTTGAAAAGTAGGGGTACAGTAAGAAGCTTCCTATCGTTTGCTTGTGTTAACTGTAATTCTGTAGCAGACTGTCAACCATGCCAATTGGTTAAATAATTCTGTCTTAAATATTAATGCACAGGAGTTAATATTTCATATTAATATAACATCATACAATAATACCAATACCTTATTTAAAAAAATTAAAAATGGCAAAGAGAGAATTGCAAATTGATCTCTGATTCTCGCAAGTGGTCGCATTTCCGGGTCTAGGATGTAAAGTTTTCAGTAACCAGTCAACAAGTTCTGAAAAATATTTCTGAAATTGAAGAATGATTGTTTTAGGAATATTATGAATAAATATTTAACCTATAAAAGGGTAGTTGTAATAAGGAATTAGCAAACAAATTTCAAAATATTTTCCCAGAAAGTTTAATTATTAGCCCCATTCTCTCCTTATATCCAGATATCCAAAATAGGTCCATACATATACACTCTATAAGAACAACAAAAAAAACACCGACGCACCAAGAATGAGTACTCCCTATTGAGACGAAAATTGGTGGATAGGAAGACAGTATACAGAATAGTAAATTATTAAAATCTCAGAACTATTGATTAATTTATTTCAGAAACACAGTAACAAGTTCAATAAGGTGTTGACCCGCCTCTAGCCTGGATACAAGCTGCCACGCGGCGTGGCATAGACCCATAAATCTTTCAGATGGTTTCCAGCGGTATTTCCTGCCAAATTCGCTCCAATTGTCAAACGCGGTCATCAACATTTTGTTGCAGATACAATAGCCTTCCCATCATATCCCAGACATGATCGATGGGAGAGAGAACTGGCAGGTCAAGAAAGTGTTTGACAAGCTTGCGGACAGTTCAAAGCAACACGTGCGCATGTGGTGTGGCATTGTCTTCCTGAAAATCCAGCCAATTTTACTGAAAAAGGAATGGTAGCAAAACATGTCTTAGGATGTAGTGCAGTAACTGTACCTTTAATGACGATCAAAGGGATCCAGCTATCAAACTAAATGGCATCCCAGACCATAATGCCTTGTTGAGGGCCGGTGTGGCGTGCAACAGTGAAAGCAGGATTCCCCCTCCACCCAAGGTGTCTCCAAACACGTCTTCGATTATCGTCAGGACACAGTTGGAAGCGGGATTCGTCGTTAAAGACTATACGTTCCCAGTCGGCACCATTCCAACATGATCGAGCCATGCACCACTGTAATCTGGCTCGGCAATGTATCGGCGTGAGTGTCAGATGGCGTAACGGTCGACACGAGCTTAGATTTCGCTGTCTCAACCGTCTGTGAATGGCCATGGTGGACACTGGTGCTTGGGTTGAACGTCTTAGGGTTAATAGAGATGAAGAAGGCGCTGTGACAGTTGATCGGACAGCCACTCTGTCTTCACGATCAGTTATGGCCCTAGGTCGACCGGTACTATCCTGAGGCTGAACTGTGCCATTTACCTTCCATCCTTGGCAGCATCTTCGAATCGTCGAATCGCTTCGACTTAAATAACGATCAAAGCTCCGATGTGTTTAACCGGCCTTTTTCAATCCAATGATACGACCTCTGTCAAAATCTGACAGTTGCTCGTAATGAGCCCGAACCCTGCTACGAGGCATTTTTTAAGTTGTTGAAAGGTAATCTGAATCGCAATCAAACCGAAAGTTTTAACAACCGTTGATGAACAGCTCCCTATATGCATCTGCTAAATGCGCAGTTCCGATGCGCTTGAGATAAAATTATTCATTCATTGGACACCAAAATTTAATCATTTAAATATCTGGTCAAAACACTCATGCATGCTAAATTTCAAAGCAATCGAATAATTGCTTCTTGGTGCGTCGATGGTGTTTTTTTTTTTGTTATAGAGTGCATAATTTTGTAATTTTCTTTACATGACTTATGAATTATAAACATTTAAAATGTTTAATTTTCTAACCTTAAATGACAGTTATTGTTTCTTAAATGTATTTCAAAATACATTTGGGTCTTTGACAATAATTTTTAATTTAAATTAAAATATCCTCAAAGCAAAATAGAAATTACGAGTCTTTAAAATATGATAGCATATTTTGTAAGTTTTCATAAATTTTCAATTTCCTAAATCGAGTACTTTTAAACAGAAATACAATGACCCAGATGCTAATAAAAAGTACACTTTTCCAATTTAATCTGCTTCCGTCTACTTTTAATATGTGTAGCAATAACGAAATCACTCAAAGTAGCATGGTTAGCGTTCTGTTTATGTAGGCATCTCAACTGTTCTAAATTCCCCGACTCATCCTATTCGCTGACAGGAACATATAATTGTTAAAAAACAAAGCATTTATGTCGACGCTAGATTAGATTAAGGTTTTTTCTTTCTTTTTCCATGCCATGCGAGGAGAAAAATCGATACATGTAACAGATTCCACACCGCCTACATTTCGAGCGAAGCTCCATTTTGGACAAATGGAAGCCGATCACAGTTGAAGAAAGGATTTGTGAGATATTTTTATAATAAAAAAAGACTGAAATGCAAAATTCATTCTGCTTTAAATGCATAAATGAGAGAAATATTTCCGATTAAAATTCCACAGTAATGTCTTGTATATGAATAATGCAGTATCATTGGACTTTGCTAAAAATATAACTTTTCATTTAAAAACGAAACACAAGCTTAAAATCTGTAAGGCATTCCTGAACTTACTCCAGGTCAACAACTTTATGCAGCGGAAGAGACACATCTTGATTATAGAGTATTTCAGAAAGTCTGAGGGTGACCCCACCAACTGTTTTTAAATCTGAATATGATGATTTGAATTTTTAAAAATGCCTTAACAGAAATATGTTAAAATACCATTTTCTTAAATATTCATCGGTTCATCTTCCCTCTGAAATTTATAGTACTGATTTTAAACTAAATGATAATTTTATTAATTTATATGGCTATTAAAAATTTGGTTTGGTACGTTCGTTATCACAGTAAATTTGTCGGTAAATATTTTTGATCGTCTCTTTCAAAAAGGCAGCAGAACTTTGGCATGTTTCAGAAAGAACGGAATCAATATTAAGATTATTAATGGTAATATTTTACATTCCAAAGATAACACCTAATGCAATCAACTTGAAAATAAATTAGTCAACCCTTTTTTCACCTTTCTTTTGCTCTGGTGCACGTTAAATCCGTTGCGTCGGGGGCCAAATGTCCTCTCGCTGGTGTGGTGAGAGGGAGAGACCAACTCAGGTGTCGGCATCTTTATCTGACAGCGGTTGAAAATTACAAGGTCCTTTTCAAAATAACTCTATTTTTTTAAAAAATGGAACGCTAATATAATTAAGCTAAGATCTAGCTTTTCTTTCACTTTAAAAAAAAGAAATTAAAAAAAAACGAATTTTGAAAATACGTTCTGATTTGGTTTTTAACTTATATTTACTTGACGTTGAGATGTAAAAAAATATTGATTATTCTTTTTCTCTTTAATCCAAATCAATACTTTTTATCAATTTTAATTGACTGAAATTCATTTAATGAAGTGTCATCAAGTATGCTATTAGACTCATTGTGCATTATGCAACTTATAAATTGCATACAAAATATTATAAAAAATTTAATACGTTGTCATTGGAAATTGTTAAAAGTAAAGATTTTAGTTTCATGAGATTATTTTTAATAATATACCTATAAGTTGAAAGTTTTGAAAAACATAGAAATAATGTTTACAAAAATAATGCAATTTTTGAAAATACTTAGAGAATACTCCAAATTTAAAAATGTAAACTAAAAAAGATATTTATAATAATCAAACCTAAGCTGGCTGAAAAAGAAAGTTGAATGACGATATTTCATTTTCAATAAACTTCGTTCATTTTTTCATCATTCAATTCGTTCGTTTTAATCACTTAAATAAAGTTGTACGAAAAAGGCTACTACGCTGTTTATCTTCTTTTAATGCCGATTGTAAATGAAATAAACTTAAAATTTTATTTATTCTTTGTTTAAATTGAGTGGACTGTATGAAAAATTTATTGAAATATAACTTTTCACTCGAGGTGCTTTCCATTCAATAGCCTCAGAGCGTTTATTGTTTCTAATGACTTATCCAAATTGCATTTGCGATATAATTATCTTTTTTATCATTAAGGTCACTGAACGTCTCGCTGTGAAATCATTTAGAAGCAGATCTATTCCAAGTGACTTCTAAAAATAAACTCTAATTAAAGTTGATTCACATTTCCTTTTCCGAATCATTACGCCAAATTTGAGTCGATTATAAAATAATAAATTGTGTCGATTTTTCCAAAGGTATTGCATTCGATGCTGACATCTTCATTGTAATTTGTTTTTGAAATAGTTCATGATTTCCAAATAATTAATGCACATATTAAATCTCTTCATATTTTATCATTTTTCGTAAGAATAAAAAGACCTGTTCAAGGGTAAATTTTTAAAATTCACTTACATTATTGATTTTGGAATTCAGTCGTGTCCTATATCGAAGAGATCTTTTGAAAAAGTTGCATTTTTAGATCTGATGGCTAACAGCAGTTTTATTAGAAGAAATACCATGAAATTGTACGTCACTTTAAAGATAATTTAACCCAAAAACAATTTTGGTTAAATTATGGCCACTAAAACAATTTTTAGCGAGTACAAAATCACAACAATTTATATCAAGGATAATTAAGAATTATACCCTTTAATTAAATAATAATACAATAAAATGAAACAATTTTTGATAATGGATATGTGGGCATTACAAAATATGTGGTCTATTATTTCTTACTTTTAATTACGATTCTGATGAAGATTGACTTTCATTTGGATTAATTAAATATTTTTAAATGTTAAATCTTATGGAGACTCAAAGTTAGACTGAATTCGTTTAATATTATTTATTAACTGCCAGCACGTACATATTGTTTATATGCTTGCCTAGTCTAAACTTCATATAATTTTTGAGTTGGAGGGTTAAAAAAATGAGTTTAAACCGAAAAGTTTATTGCCGGAAGGGAGAAATGAGGTCAAATGAAAATATTGAAGATCCAACTGAAATGAGTGAATTAGTGGTGCAAAACATTTTTATGTTCGGAGCAAAATATAGGAGTTACAGGAACATAGTTCTGGGAGTATGGAAGAATTCAATTCTTTTTGTCTGACAAGCTTTTGGTTTAAAGATAAGCACATCCAAATGGCAAATGAACGCATCACTATAAAAAATTGTTGTTTTTTTAATCCACAGGAAACATTGAAACATTTACTATTATGCATCCGATCGAATACAAACTGAATCCTATGAGGTAATACAATTCTGGTTCAGGTTTTAAAGAAGAATTAATGAGGAAGAATTAATGTTAGAAATTTATGCAGTTTTAAATGATTTAAATTTACTTTAAATAATGAATGTATTTATATTTTTTTTTATTTCTAGCAGAAGTTTATAATTATATGTATAATGTGCATATGGTAATGGAACATCACAGCAGGAGTTTTGGGGAGTTCGTGAGTAACGCAAACAGGGTGTGTGCCCCCTTGTAATAGATAAAATGGGTATCTCCCCATAAAATAAAAATACAATACATTGTTAATTAAATCTTAAATCAATCCTGTATGAATTATGAATGCTTAAAATTCAGATTAGCGTAAAATGCATGTTTGCCTAATTATTTGCAAAATCAGAAATTTTGGATGAATTATCAAAATATATAAATATATTTTGATTATAAAATTATTTAAATCCAAATGGCATAAAAAGTAAATTTTAAAAATATAAATTGTAATCACAACCAATGGCTGATGACTCACTGCGGGCAGAAAAAAATTGATGGGAAAAAATCATTTGAATAATGAAAATATCTACTTGTTTGAAGAAAAATAGATATTAAAATATGTCAGAAAAGAATAAAATCATCCATGAAAAGAAATAAAAACTAAATATTATTAATTCAAGTTTTCTAGATATTTTATTATAAGCAATTTAGTTCCATTTATTATCACCATATTATGTAATTGCAATTACTAAATGACCTACGAGCATTAATTAATTAAAAATGATAACGAAAAATTTTTTTCAATGATTATCGATTTTATTGATATTTCTTGTCCATACGTTTATCACAACTTATCACAGTTCCGAGGCAACCTGTAATATCCGACCAGTTCTGAAAAAATATTTCCGGATTTAAAATCGGTAATCGTTTTCGGATACATAAAATGAAAGAGTAATTAAGGTATAAAAATGTAATTAAGGAATTTGAAATACATTAAGTATATAAGCATTAAATATATATAAAAAAATTGTAATTAGCCAAAAGCTTCTATGCTGTAATAATAAGTAACTGGTTTGGTCCAAAGTTTGACATGCATCTACAATTCTGGCGATAAAATCGTATGCTGCATTTATTTCTTCGCCTTTCTGAGTTATGCTCAGGTACTCATGGACAGGAATTTCTTCTTCGGATATTGACCAAAAATCGATAGAAATTACATGAATTCTGTATATGTGTTTAGGTTAACACATATTATCCTTCACTATAGTTACACTTTTTATTTATCATGTTTCAAAGCAGACAATTTCAAAAGTATCCATTTTGGGCTTCAAAATGAGGAAATTTTTCATGATCTCAAAATAGAAGTTTCTTTTCCATTCTTGGTACTCGAGAAAAGAAAAAAAAATTTACTTATATTTAATTAGTTCTGCTACATTTTGGATTCTAGTACATATAACAAGAGAAATGAGTGCAATTTAGAATTTTCAGCAATGAAAAATCGACAAAAGTATTCTTTTTCTTTATTGGAATGCAGAATTTATCATACAATTTCTAACTTGAAGTCATCTTTAAAAAACTTGCATCTTCCTTAATTTTTCATGAAAAAATGGAAGGTAAAAGATAAAAAGGAATTTTTTATTTTAACAAAGATTAAATTACGGTATAAATGATGAGAAATCAATGAAAGCAAATAAACTGTTCTTCCGACGAGGAAAAAATAAAATTATTTTATAAGCTTCTTTGCCATTTTATTATTAACCAAAGCAGATTAAAATTTAATTTCCTATATCTAAGTTCAATTCAGTTAGGTTTAACTCATGATGCAATAGACAATCACGAAAATTGAAGGAGTAATTGAAATCTGCTTCCTAGGCAGTTAAAGTAATAAAATGAGATCATCAAGTTCTAAAACGTCTGATTCAATTTGTGATTACTTTCGTTACAGAAATGTATGCATGAAATATTTCTTTCAGAAAGTTGGCGTTGTGTAACGATCCAAACTAGCCTGCATGAAGTTCGACTAAAGCGATACATTATCTAAGGTTAATGATCTAAATTACATGCTTAATTTTAGTAATTAGTCATCAAGGCTTAATTTGAAGCCAGAAAAGAAAGTGAAATGAGAAATTTTGAGCAGCTTGGAAGGTCACTTCAGTCTCTATAAAGCATGAAGGAACAGTAAACCATCATACCATTTATGATGGTTTATTTGACAGTATTGGTCCATAATAATTGAAATGATTGACTATTAAAATTGTAAAAACTTTCTCCCTACTATTCTAAAATTCCAATTTCTCATTCTTTTTAAAGTTAAATACATAATTCTTTAAATATTTTTAAATTTCTTAGCTCAAGAATTTTATCTATTCCAAATCATGCCAATAAACATGATTGCTTATTGTTCTGTATTTTTCCATAAAATATTATCATCAGCTCTGTTCCATTTCATGCTGTGTGAGAAACAAAAGAAGCCGAAACATTTGCTTTGAAGAGAAAAAAGAAAGGACAATTTTTGGGGACGTATTATCTGTTTCGAAATTTATTTTTAGTTTATCACAACAAAAAAGGAGACAGAACAATTTTATTCCAGCAAAACTACTTTTATAGATGGAAATTTGAAACTGAATAATAAGGTAAGAAAAATCATGACGCATATTGAGCGCCTTTTTTATAATTCGAATGATTTTGAGTTTTTAAATGTTGGTTTATCGTTAAAATGAAGCAACAGATATCAAAATTCTTCTACATTCCTTCATTTAATTTCAATTCTCGACATTATTAAAAGAAAGTAATTATATAGAAAAGTGCCTCAAAATTACAAAATCTACTTTCTATGCTTCATCGCTGATCATGTTTTACTATAGGTCAATTCGCTTATTATTAGCTTTTGTTTTATACTGACATAAATTCTAAACATTTCTGTAAAACAAAACTTTAATGCTAAAATTATAGCGAGTTGTGTTCAGTGAGAAATCGTAAGATTCCTCTCTGAATCTTCTACAGATATTTCAAAATAATATTTTTGTCATGATTATACCATTTATTTGAAGAAAAGCATTATTGAAGAGATCGGGATAAAATTAAACTAGAACTACACTAGTCATATTTATTTCCACTATGGGATGGCGGAAGTGTCTTCCGATTACGAATCGGTATTTGTAACAAAAGAAAACTTCTATTTTGAAAAATGGTAGCTACACAAAATAATTTAATTGCGATTGCTATTTTCGACCTCCGTTAGCCACAAATATAAAAATGCTCCTTAAAAGTAGATTTAAATCTGAAAGAAACAAAATAGAGCAGAAAATTTGGTTTCAAAAGGATTATGAAAAAATATACGGGGTGCCCCTCATATTTCAATTTACAAGGAGTCAATTACAAGGTGTATTTCCATTTACAAGGTATATTCATATCTTAAATATTTTATGACTTAAATCCAATTGCGAAGCTTCATCAAATGTTTAACAATAACATATTTATATGCTGCACATAGAGAAAAAATGTGATGAAACAAAATGTTCTTCTTATGACCATCTATAAGCACATAAAGTTTTATTATTTTATCGATAAAATTTCTTGCATACATTCATACTACATACTTCATGCATTTTCTGAGGAATAATGTACTTATTACAAAACGTTTTGAAAGGACTTAAAAATAATGTATTTATTAAATTTTAAAAACTTATGACATGAAACATTAATACAAGTACCTAAAATAATGATAAATATGAACACATTCGACAGCTATTCAAATTGTAATCTTCAAATAATACTTTATATACACCATCTAGTTTATCATTTGGGAGATCAAGACGGAATTCTCGATTTTGTTCATAAGATTTTACTCGGTCTACAGTAGAAATGTTTTTAGATAGGAGAAGACAAATATATGGCTCTATATCCTTCCAGGTGCATAGAAGTAACTTTACCAGGAGCTGGCCCATCAATCTCCCGATTGAGCATTCAACCGTCTTCTACCTCTGACACACGGCAGCAAGAAACGCAATATATTTAGTATTGCACTAGCAGAAAGATTGTCAAAAACCAACATTTAATAAATAAAGGCAAAAAAAAAACTTTTTATTAAAGATGAGTTTGTTTTACAAAATATGAGTTTTTTCGTTTGAAAAGTAATCATCTTGACGTTTGACGCTTCCATACCAATTAAAGCATCATTTTTCTGTCCAAATAATATTTCTGATGAAACAAACAGTTGATTACACCTGAAATATCGACAAACGGTAAAATTGTGGTCAATAATTATGATCAGATAATATCTGTCTATGGAATACATGAATTCTAAATCGATGACAAAAATTACCTCCGTGTGTTCTCTGTATTGTCGTGTCCAGAATTATTCAATAATTACTAAAAGGCAAAAATGCGAAAGTCTCAATTTCTACACCACTTAAATAAATCCTTATTCGCAAAGGAGAAGGTAGAATCTAGCAATATGTAACTAAACTGCCCTGTAAGATTGCAGGAAACTCGGCAAATGATGCTAAAATTCATCTGCAACGAGACCAGAATTGCGATTACATACTGTTTATATCATCCACATTTCAAAACGTTTCTCATTACTGAAATATAAAACTCAAATGGAAAGCTTAGTTTAGAGCCCAAAATTATAACCAAAAATGAACTTTTCTTTTTCTGTATTCCTCTGTTTCTCCCAGATACTTTAAATATTCATTTTCTCAAATTTCGATTTCATGAACGCTTATTCAAATGTATTAGGTGTTTCCATCTAAATTTAGGACGAATCTTTGCATAAGCATAGATGAAAGTACGATAAGCATTTTACTATTTTGCACTTTTAAATTAATGGAGACTTATGAAAACTAATTCATTTTAACTTTTTAATTTCAGCTTCTACAAAAGCAAAAATGTTTTCATACAAAATACAATACTTACATTATTTAACAGAACTTTGTGGCTAAAGTATATCTCGGGGTGAAATATTTTGGAAAATAAAAGATCGCTTTTACCACTTTAGTGGCATTTTGTATTTTTGTGTACTAACAATAGCATACTTCAAACTTTAGCCATTATCAAAACAATTTTTCAAAATTAAAAAAAATTGAGCTTTTTTGAGTTTTGAAGAGTTTTGAGGAGAAGGAAAATTGCTATTTATTCAAATTGCATATCCTTTGAAACGTAATTTTTTTCACGACAATTAAATTCAAGCGAATAATCTCTCTAATTTCTGAATCTAGTTTTAATTTTTTTACATCCCTCATAGAATTTCATTACTATAATTTTAATTGTCTGATACCTGTTTTATCAAGTTAATAAAGGTGTAAACACGATAAACTTGTAATTTGAATACCCGAACTAGTATTAAAAATAACATACAAAATCAGTCCTCAAAATTACAATAACTTACAAAAAAATTGACAGGCTGGTGCAAATTATTTTTTAATTTCTAAAATTATGAGTTTCACCAGAATAATTTTTAAAACAATTTATGAAAAATGTTTTACCCAGAAGGATTTATGAAGAAATAATTTAGATATTAGGTTTGTACACAGAGAAGTATTTAAGGATATTTCAATGATCGAGACTACAAGACTTCGCGATATAGATTTAATAGCATTAGGAAAGTATCATATTGTTTCTTTGCATAGACACTTTCAGGGTAAATAAAAAAACTGCTCTTATGGATAGTGAATGAATATCTATTTAATGAAACTCTGTTTTTTGAGGAATCTGGATATTTTCACAAAAATACCCGGCATTCATTCAGCATTCTTCAGTAGTATCTGTAGAATTCTTTAATTTATCATTAAAGTAACTAAGTAGAGTAGCAATATTACGAACTCTTAACAATAGTAAAATATGTATAAATAATTTTTTGTATACGTTTCAAAATGCCACATTAGCTAACTTAAACTTAACAGTACTATTACAACAAATATTATTTCTTAATTTTAAGAATAAATTAGCAAGAATTACATACTTGTTTCAGATAATAATAATAAGAAAAATGTTTAAAATTTTGATTTATAATCAACAAAAATATTTGTTGTTATTTACCATATGTAAAAAAGAGCATAGAAAAACTCAGTTTTCTAAAGCCTCGTTATTCCGAACTGCTTTCATTTTTCAGTATAAATTTGAAATCGAAATAAAGCGAAAAACGATAAATCAAATATTTTCTTTATTAGAAGGAAGAGAAACAAACCAAACTTCATCAAAATTCATAATGGATTAAAATTAAGTCAAGTGTATAATTTCTGCTACTTTTTAAAAATTATAGCAATATCAGGAATATTGAATTGTGTTTTAGCTGTTTGAAATATGATGGACTTTAAATGTTTAGCTAATGATTTCCTGAAACATAAAAATCTCAGTGTGTAAATGGTTAGGAATGAATGACAGCGTCTTGCTTTCATAATTTCACTTCTACAGAATTCGTCATTAATAAGAGAACCACGGAAATAGGGAACAGAGAAACTCCAAAAATTTATTTAAAAATATCAATTTTATTTGTAAGGGGGAAAAAACCTTTCAATTTCCTCGGTGTGCGAAAAATGAAACATTTTTCATCTTGAAGCCTTCTCTAACAGAAAAGGGCTCTTTCAGGATTCCCTTTCATTGTTCAACGGATACAAAGAAACTGCACCAATTTCTTTTGGTATGTGAAGATAATTTCCTTGAGTAAAATAAAACAGAATGAAAGCTCTGGGTACAAGAAACGGAAGAATCCTTAGAATAGAGAGGTAAAGTGGCTAGTCGTATCAAGAATCCTTATTTACACACTCTTTTTGGCAATGGGTTTTAGAAATATTCAGAGTTTTCGGCAAACGGTATCCTTATATCAAATACTCTTACATCATTGACCTCCAAAATGAACAGATGAGGTTTCGAACAAGTGTTTCATTTCGGCTTATTGATAGAGGTTGAAAAATTTCGCCTTTTCTCATTTAAAACAAGTTAAATGATCCTTTAAAATCATTTTTATTCAGTTATTTAGTCTAGGTATTAAGTTTTTCTTTGAATTTCTTTTTTTTCTAATCGCAATGTATTTTGGTTTATTTAAAACAACATAAATATTTCAAACGATGTGATGGGGAAAATTGTTAGTTATTAAAAGATTTTTCTTGATTTTGAGTTTATTCAGATTAGATTTTCTGCTTTAAATACTAGCATATGCCCTCAATAATCGGAAAGATTGCTATAAATATTCACTTCAGGAGTGGTCTAATGAAAGATAACTCAAAACAATATCCCGTCCTAACTGACCCACCTATGAAAGAAGCAATATAAAAGTAAAATGATGACACTGTTAGTAATAGAGACACACAATTAAAAAGAGATAAGGGAAAGATATAAGAAAAAGTTCTAAACCAGAAAACAAAGCAAAAAAGGGCGAAAAAAGGATTTTTAGCTGACTTTCATTCAATTAAAGTTATACATTAGTTAATTAATAATTAGTTTATAAAAAAACTTTTGTGTGATCCCTCTTGTTAAGGGAAACCCACAAAGCTGATGCTAACTAGGCAGGGCTGTAAAAATTCTTGGCAGTCTGCAAACGAAGATAAAATAGTCCGAGTGGATGAGGGGGAGGGGGGTAAATTCACCGTACCCTTTTGCTCCGTGATAAGAGGAGGTTGGGATGGATGAATGGATAGATATTTCTCTAGGAACGTGGCCGTGAGGAGCAGGAAAAGACATCTCAATTCTGCCGCCTCAATACGGGCCTATGACCTTTCAATATGAATTTTTCTTTAAAACAATATTGCGATGCTCCAGATCACAAAAAAGAGTTAGAAATATTTGAAAGGGATTAAACCTCATTTCACAATATTTGCAATGAAAATCAAATAATTTATAAGTTAAAGGAAATTGATGTAAATTAAAAAAAAGTAATATTAAAAAACTAAGTCAATTCCTATTGAGGTTAACAAAGAACATTTTTATTTTATTTACTTTTTATTATATAATTAAAATTAATATAAATAATTTATCTAAAAATTATTGATTTTCACAAGAATTGAACACCTATTTCTCAATTTCAAGTGAAAAATTGAATTATTCAGTTTAGAATTTACAGATTTCACAGATTTAGCTACTGCCTGTGGATTTCAATTTCCATTAGAAACTTCTAAAAAGTAATCGATTTTAATCGAAGTTTTAAAGAAACTGCATTAACATCAAGTGTTATCTACTACACGTTTAAAACTTGAGTGGAAGAATAAGATATATAT
>JAOUZG010033074.1:3904203-3918590 GCA_026289955.1 Argiope argentata
TGATGTAAGAAAATCAATATTCATGAATTTTGTGTTAAAGTTCAACTAACGTCAAGAAAAGAGCATTTTTAAGCCGAACCAAAACTTTTCATAAAAATTATTTGCTCGCATGCAATATATACTTTGAAACATGCTTCACGCACATAAAAAGAGACCTATTATTAACATCAGGAACGTAAAATGTCGACGTTTTCGAAAAAATGAAAAAGAGTTCCCTCATAATGGATGCTGAATAACTTAATTTGAGTTACTTTGGCAATTATTGGAAGCGAAAGCATACACATTATCGATGATTTAAAATCCCACACCTCTTACCTCATATTTTCTCCTACGCAACCACGGTGGCGTACGAGTCCATTTTGTACCCGCCATCAATTTTTACAGATTTTGAAATACTTTGTGATTGATACTTGTTTGGTGAAACACCAATGAAATCACTTCCGAGTTAAAAATTCTTCCGACTAGAGTCGTGAATAAATATTCTTCAATGTATTATTAATCCCTTCATTGGACGAATTATCTCCAGACTTTCACTATTTAATTTTTCAAAAGTCGGGTAACTTATTTGAAAATATATTTTTATTTCTAAACAAGAAGTTTTCTTTATCACTGCTGTAAATGAGTAAATATACCTTGTTTAGATCTCACGGAAAAGGCTTCTGAGGTTATTTTAAAAGTTTTTTTTCCCAAAAGAGTGAATGAAGCATTAATTTATACCGGAAATAAAGAAATGTTCTTTGGGCTCATCGAGAGAAAAGAAATAGTTTTCATTTATATTCATTTTGATAAAATGTCTGTTCATGTGGTTAGTTGACTGATTAACGATTTCAGAAGTTACACGTAATAATAGGTATTAAATGATTTTTTTATCTTCATACTAAAGTAATCTTAATTCAAAAGAATATTAAATAAATAATAATGACTCGCTTCTGTTCATCAACACAAAAACTTAAGAATATTAATCGATTTGTCCCATAAGTGATATATTTTTTCAAGCGTATTAAAGAAAAATCAGAAGTAGAAAACAAACGAATATATTACACACACAATACTAAATAATTTTTGACAGATCAGTTATAAAAAATCAGGCATTTATCGTATCGTTAGATCAGACATCCGATTCCTCCTTAAAAAACATTGCCGTCAGTGATCTGAGATACATCAATACGTTTCTATTAAACTTTGATTCAGTTCTTTAATCCAATAACAAAAATGCGAAATTGTGACTTCAGATCTTGCTCAATGAGTTGACTAAACAAATCGAAAGAAATAAAGGAATCCCAATCCATGAGCTAGTCGATGAGCATGCAAAAATTGCAACTTTGGCAGGTGCACTCTCCGACATATCTTCTCTACTTTCTTTACTTGGATAAAATTCATAAAATTCAGACAGATGAGACGCTTCAAAGGAGATTTCAGTTGAATTTCCCACTACTTGTGGCAATTATCTGATCCAGTAGTGAATTAATTTTGTTCTGGACTTTTTTTTGGTCAATAGGAACTTGAAAAAATGCTCCTCAAATTTATGATTCATTTCTTTTTATTTGTGTAGTTTTTTATAGTTAGATAGTCAACTCCTTAATTCTATCATTAACTATATCAAATTGATTAATTCTTTTAAAAGTTTAAGCCTCATCAAAAATGAAGTTTTTAAAGCTTAAACGGAAGTAGTTTTCTCTTATAAATGCTTAATAAAAACATAACAATGTTTAATATTACTCTTTTTATAGTGATAATAAGACGATTTATAGCAAATAAATACATTTAATTAACTTAATCTTTAACAAGCAAATACCTTTAATTTAACACCTTTAAATTAAGTATTATATATACATGACCAAAAATTATATAAATATACGAGCTCATTTCTAATTATATTTCAACACTTGCAAAATTTTAGTAAATAATAAATTACTCAGTCTTTATTTAGATTAAGTTTTTTTAAAAAAAATACTTTTTATTTCTTATTATTAAAGATAATTTTTTAAGTGGAATAATGACATCTGAATATTATTTAAATGGTAAAAATAAGGAGCTACTTTTTTAAAAAATAAGAGAAACAATAACATATTTTTCTATCAGTTTAAACCTTTTCTATCAGTGAAGGAAAATAATTTTATTTATTTGTGAATAAAGTCTCACAGTAGAGACATAATTTCATATACCTTAGAAAACAAGTTAAATATATTTTTCTCCCAACCAGGTTTTACTATTCAGATATAAAAAAAAGGCTTGAATAGAGATCATTAGACATTTCCAAGGAATAAATAGTAACTTTGACAATCGAAATTTTTTACCGAAATTTCCCTGTTTTAAGCTTAGGTTACTTTCAGGTTACTTTCGGCTTCTCGATCATTTTATTGAATACTAGCTACCTTTGGCTACCAGTTACATCACCAAGATTTACTCATTAAATTTTTTAATAAAATTATTTTTGTAGCTTTGTTTCTTAATAGATTCTTCAAAAATATTTCTGAGCTTACCCTGTCATTTAAGTGAAACTATTTAGGAAATCTTACCACGTTCTCCCCATCGTACAATTTATCTGGATGATTTGCTGTCAACTAATGAAAAATTGGAACATCAAATTGAAGAGAAAATGTTTAAACCTCAATTAATCCATTAACCACTGGTGTTGCGCTAAAGCAAAGGTCAACAAAATAAATGCGTATGAAAATTTAATGGACAAACAAATTTTTAGTAAAAAACAATTTTTAAGTTTTAAAAAAACGAGGAATATTTCTGTGAAACAATATTTAACAAATTCAGTAATTTTATTTTTAAAAGTGGGTGTCAAGTATTTTTCGACTAAAACTGTTGAATTTAGAATTTTGAAGAGAAAATAACGGAAAAGAGGCATAAGTGTTAGAGGTTATCTAATTTTAGCCCAGGTCACAGTCTATCACAACATTTCATTCATCAGCTGTTTCGGTTACTTGGAGGGGAGACGGGAAACACGTGTTGCGCTGACGCATCGTCAGCGGGAAAAGGGTAGTTCAGCGCTCAATGAGATATCAATTATCCCTTTCGCTTTTCGATCGACAGTGTGTGTATTTCTCATTCTACGTAGAAATGTCAAAAAGCCGGCTTTCTGGCAGAGTGGTAGCGCGTCTTCTTATTGTTCTGGGAGTCCCAGATTCGAGTCCTGGTTGTTGCATGTTGTTCTTCTGTGTGCTATCTGTGATATGTATAACTGTGCCCCCCTGTGAAAAGGGACTGTGCAAGCAAATGTGGTGAGTGTGTAGGTAAATCGTACTCTTGGCCCTAGTTGTCACTACTTCAAAAACAAGAGACGCTCCTTTCGGCTTAAATCTACCACTGTATCAACGGGGGGGCTGTCCATGGCAAGTGTCATTATTAACAACAACAATAATAATGTGAAAAAAATCTTACGATATATGAAGATCTGAATAATTTTTATGAACTTGATTCATAAGACGATGACATCGATATTGTAGTTTTTCCACCAGAAACTGCAGAAGTAGCGATGAAAAAGAAGTAAAGGATAATAGTTGCATTTCTGAGGATAATGTTTTATCAAATGATACAACAGAACAAATCGAAATACATTCATAAAAGAAATCTAATCCTCGAAAACTGGTAGCAGTAAAAAAAATAAAACTTGAAATTATTAAAAAAATTAACCAGAAAATTTACCTCAATCAAAAAAATGAAGAAAAAGATATTTTGAACGAGTAAAAATGAAAATAGAAGGTAAAATTTGAGGAGAGATTTTTGATCTACTTTTTGGTACTGATGTATTTTCATTTCTCCTAGATCAGAAAAATTTAGAGAGATGTTATTACGATTTTCAGTACGAAGAGGGGAAGAAAGTGATTTTTATTCGTTGGAACGATAATTCTGTTGTAACTCTTGGTTCAACATTCTGGAAGATTCAACCTGTAAACAAGGTATCCCGTTATTATATGCGGAAAAGTAATGTTTCGGTGTCTCAACCTCGTCTTATTGATCAATATAACGACAAAATGGGGGGGGGGGTATTTATATGATAATATAATAGCTAACTACAGAATAGGAATTCGCGGAAAAAGTGTTAGGGGCCAATATTTACAAATTGCATTGCTTTTGCCTTAACAAATGCATAGAAATTGTCAAAATTATCAACTACCGATAATTAAAATTCACTCTTGGATTTTGGAAGCGAGATTTCATTATTTCTTTTGAAAACTCCTTTAGAGAACGGACATTTAGGTAGATATATTTCAGCCACCGGAAGACATGGTAAATTCAACATTAATAATAAACATTTAGTGTGGAGGCACTTTATTATAAAGTCAGAGGACAACAGAAGACTGCGTTGCAAGCAATGTCACAAACACAATATACAGATGCAAAGATTGTAAAGTTGCGTTGCATCGTGATTGTAGTGAAAGTTTCCACGTGTTAATTCCTACAAGTTTGTTAAACTATAAAAACCGATAATAAATTAGTTTATTTTAATAGCATTTTTGGTTTTCAAAAGCATAAAAAAATTGAAGAGATTTCCAGAAATCAACTTTGTACTCTTATTCCGCTGACGTTGTGGGAGTGCAACACCCGATTTTTCAAAAGCTAAGCCAAATGTTGACATTTTTACTGAAAAAATTTATATAATCCCAAATTAATAGATACTAACGTTTGTATAAAAACAAATTCATTCCTTTTAGTTTTGGTGGTTAATAGATTAACGCAATTTTTTTTGCTGAAACCCCGCATACCAAACAAAAAAAATAGAAAACAGAATCATTCATCAGTGGAATCTTGTCTGCAGAACAGAATATTTTTCATGATTTATGCAATATCACAATATTATCCAAAAACTATTTATCTGATTCCTCAAATATTCAGTCATTAGTTTTATTTCAAAAGGCTATAAATGGTGTAAATAATTAAATTTTATTTTCTGTCAGTCAATGTACATACATCTAAACAAATAATTTACAGTCCTTTTAAATTTTATTTAGTTCTCTAGTTGTATGGAATCATTGTAAAATATTACTGATTATCCACCATATAAATAAAAAGAATCATTTCGGTCTTCTGAGACCAAATATAAATGAGTTAGGATGTTTCGAATAATTTTTTGCAAGGAAATCAACAATTTCATAATTTTCGTCTAATCAGTGTTGAGGAATTCCGGGCTCTGACTGTCATTTTGTCTTTGAGATGATCAACGGAGGGGCTTAAAATCGCATGCATTTATAAGAGAGAGAGATTTTATTTTTCACGACTCTCTCAGTTTTCGGAGTATTGAAAGGAGCATTTTTTTATTTAGAATTTATCTGTGGCAAATAATTTCACTTAATCTGACTCTTAACCTCTGTAGTTAACCTCTGTCAGTCACCTATATAAAAAAACAGTAACTTATCTGTACATTTATTGGCTGAGACAGCAGAAAATAGCATAGAAAAATTTCATGTCTTAGAATTCATAAAGCTAAAACAATTTTATGTGGAACAATCGTAAGTTCTTCAACACTTTTTACAAGGAAATTCCAAAAGGTTTTAATTATAGCAATCTTAATGTCAGTCAACAAATATTAAAAAAAAATCATACTCAAACTACATTTTTTTTCTCCGTCACTTGATCACTTACAAACATCACTTGACTACTTAACTGAATCCTTAGTTTATGCATAAGAAAGAAAATCTATTTCTTTAAAAATTATATTAAATTTTTGTATCACTATATGTAATTTATAAATAAATTCATTTCAGTTATAAGTATCAAAATACAGTTATTCAGTTTAAATGTGGTAAGATTTCAAATACGCTGTATAATTCAAATAAATTTATATGTAGTCATTATCAGCGTTAAGGGTTTCCTATTTAAGAATACCTAAGTAATGCACTCCGAAAATCTTAAATATTTAATTTTATATAATTATCTTTAATATTAAATTTTGTATTGAATTATAATTCCTATTTTATTTCAGATAATAACGTAACATAGATTATAAAAACACTTCAAAAAAACTGCATTTAGTTTACTTAAATATTTTATAAAAATATTGAGACTTTATCACTAACACATCCTCAAATTCACATTATAATCTTAAACAGCTTTCGGCCTCTGTAGTTTCATTAATTTCTAAATTAAAAAATATATATATTAACTCTTTTACAGTGTTATTTATATCCAAAATTTTATTCTTAAATATCTATAGCTGTCGGGTGGACTTTCTTTCCATTTTAATATATTTCAAAATAAACGAATTTATAAACAAAATAGCTTGAAATAATATATTTAAAAAATCTGTACTTTATGAAACGCACGTTTCCTCCAGTAATTTTATTTAAAAGTATTTGAGATTTCTTTTTTTAAAAATTCATCTGTTGAAGCAGATAAAAAAGGTTGTCTATTTTAGTAGTAAATGCTGATTTTATAAAAGAAGTGAGTAAAACAATATTAATTGACTGTTTATCCCATTTGTCACGCGCCTACTTTCCTGATCTTTCATTTAAATTAGGATTCCTGTTAGTACTCAAAATTATTGTAAATTCTTCTTTTATTCGAAAAAATGTTAAGAAAATCAAAAAATTACAGAAACTTTTCATATTTTGTAGAATTCTTTTAATCCGAACTAACAGAAGAAATCATATTTACCTGCAAATATAGCTTCATTTTGCAAATACTGACATTTAAATGAAGTTTTGAAAGAAAGATTCGCATTTCTGCTGTTTCGGTACTATTAATTTTCAACCTATCTTTTGAAAAAAATTGAAGATACATAGCAAAAATCTATTGTAATATAATCATAAAATAAGAATTCCAGTTACGGAAAAGTATTCAAAGCTCCAAAATTTATGCTCTTTAACATAACAAAGTTCCCAAAACGGATTTTTTAAAAGTTGAGGGCGCGTTAGAAATATCTTTAGCATAAAAACAAATTAAAGCACCAAAATTCCTGAAGTGTCATTTTGAGAGAAATAATCAGAAATAAATTTAATGGTGGAAGAATATTTTAGAAAAAAATTGCAATGCTTTTTTCTTTAATCATTTTTTATATCAAATTGAAAAGGCATTGTAATAAGATAATCTTCAAATTCATAGAAATTCATTAGATTCATTAGATCGTTCATGAAATCAGATTCTTTAGAAAATTATTAACCTTCCTTCCTTCATTATAGAAAACTATTCTAACAAAAAATATTCCAAAATTATTTAATAAAATGTTTAGCAGATGCACGATTCATATAGATATTCAGTATCACCGATTGCAATAAAAAGAATTTAAAAATTCGCATAGAAATTTAATTAAAAAACGCTTTGACAAGAAAAAAAGAAAAAAAATTGTATATCTATGACCAAGGTCTGTATAACTGCAAATTTTAAGTGAATTTATGAACTTTAGATACCTGTATAAATACTTTCCTGTTGTATGTAGAATGCTCCATTTTAGAATATTAAAACTGAAAAATTGTTTTTGACTGTACAAAACATCTTAATTCTCTTAAAATATTACTGGATTAAATCGATGGAGTTATTTTGAAATTTGATTAAAGAAGTCACTTCATATTTTGAAAGACTTAATTTACGCTTGCTGAAGTTAGTGAATTATTTCTTAATATCCCTAATAATTTCTGCAGCTATTTAAACTTTTGAGAATAAACCCTCAAAAACTTACTGCAGAATAGAAGGGAGCTTAAAAAATGAACTTTTGATTTTTAATTTGTAATAGCTCGAAAAAGTTGCCTTTTGACATGGATAAGCTAAATTAAATATATGAAAAATATTGGAGTACGCTTTGAGGGGCCGTAAAGAAGTTAAAGTTTCATAAAATTGAAATTTTTGCTATATTTTAAAGAAATACTCAACTTTAGAATTTTAGTTTGTATTAGCACCAAAATTTACCTTTTGGTTTAGATAAGATAAACTAAAAGTATGAAAAATTTTGGAATATTGCAAGGATGTAAATTTTTATTATAACGCACTTTTTAAAACATTTTTTCAAAGATTTTTGCATGTTTCAATTACGAAATAAAAAGTTTTGAATGGGATTTTAATATGTATAGAAATATAAAAACACTTTTACTATTGCATTGGTGTGGCATCCAGATTTCTGAGTCATTGATGGAGCGGATGTCATAAGGTTAGGGGAAGATGCGTCTGCGTATGGTGACACGCTTTCTTGGTGGTGTCAGGTCCGCAATTTAGTCAGCATCTCCGCTCCGTCTATTGTGTAACTAATTCATGTAAGTGATTTGTTAATTTGTTTTGATTAAAAACGGCTCAGGCTAATTTAGTGATAATCTGCTACGAAGTGCTACTTTTATATCAAACATAACCTCAAAATTTCTTCCGAGAAGGATCCTTCTGTAAGTGAAATATGCAAAAATTTGCGAGAGTCTCTAGAAACACGTTTTAACAAGAGGTGGGGTTAATTAAGCCTTTAGATCATGAAGATGTAAGCCAATGCACCGAAGATTATCTTTCATGATTTAAATCTACTTATTCTGAATCTAAAATTTTCTTCTTGCTTTTAAAACATATCGTAAACCAAGTTCTCGTTAAGGTTTTCGTTTATCATTTATAATGGACAAAAGAATATTTTCTGGAGCAGAAAGATACCCATTTTTTGCATATACATGTCTATAACGTTCTTGAGATTGCCATAGAGGTGTCTTAAATATGAAAAAAAGTTAAACAGATGTTTTGAGCCATATGTATATGAAGATTTTAACTTAATGTTAAACAACTCATATAAGTAATTTTGAATCAAACATTTAAGTAATATTAAACCACCTCTTTCACAATGAACTCAGTCAAAGTCTTAAGGTATATTCGAATGGTCTGGTTGGTTTGCCTAACAGATAAACAGCGATATATATAGGTTATACAGATATATAAATTTGACTGAAAATAAGCAGTGTTATTTTTGTTAGGAACTCTGTTTATCTAAAGTTTTGCCATTGTCGTCAGTAATTGTTTCTAAAACGCTAGTATTTTTTGACAGATCTTGATCATACAAAATTCCCTTTTCATGCATCTTTCTTACTCAGAGTACTGAGATAGTTAACTAGGTATCAATCATATCTAAAACCATTTAGGTGGTATTGATATTATATTTAACTGGTAATTCTATATTTACATTCAAGTCATCTGAAGTTGAGTCAAATAGTATAGTGGACTTGGTTATCCACTTTCCCTTGTTTTCTTTCACACGCAAGCAATCGAAAGAGCAGTGAAACTGGGGAGCGAATTGACTCAAATTATCTGTATTTTAATTGTAATAAAAGGATACATAAGAGCAAAAGTTGATTCACGATTGAGTATGCCGAAAGTTAATACAAAAAAGACCGTTAAATGTTTCAATGAAATAGAAACAATATTTTGCAATTGCAACATTTGTAGACAATATGAATTTAGAAGTAAAAAACTCAAAATGTGACATTAAAAATATTTTATTACTGTTATTGCATTTTGTATCTAATACTTTTTTAGTTGTGAGACTTATACATGCATCTGAATCCATTGTAACATGATACTTATGAAAGTTTCATAAAAATATTTCCTCAAAGTTTATAGTTTTTCAATTTTTTTATAAACTTTAAACTCTATGCGGTACCTCAAGATTTTGGTAGTATTACAAAAAAAAATTGTTAAATTCTTTTTTAAAATAAAAAGTAGTTATCCCTAGTATTGCAAAACTGAAATCTAAACAACGTTTTTAATGAAACGTTTTAAAATTTGACATTTTTTCTCAAATTTTAATCTCTTTGCGGTACTTCAAAATGTTGCAGCATAACCAAATTTCATAAAATTATTTTTTAATCAAAACAGCAATTTCCCCCCGAAAATTATCCCCAATCTTACAAAACAAAAATCTAAAAAAAAAGGAAAATGTATGACCATTTTCGTTTTAAACTACTATAAAACTTTTAAAAATTCGAATTTTTTTAATCCTTAGAAGCAAATAAAACAATCAATATCGTACAAATAATATGTACAGTAAAATTTTAAAAACCACCTTATATTGCATGGCAATGAGGTTGTTCACAGAGAAATCCATTATCAATTTCTACAATGCATTAAGTCAAAGATACCAAATAAGTTACCATAATAAAGCAAATGATAACAAAGCTTCATTAAATACCTAAGAAATGCGAAATAATGAAGATGACTTGCCGATGCTAAATCTACCTTTGAAGTGCAACTATACTAATAGTCTGGAAATGACATCTGATGAAAAAAGAAAAGAAATAGAGATATAATTTACACCTAACCTTCAACTGAATAACATTTTATTTGAAAAGGCAGACTTCAAATCTGGTTACTGAATTCTGACTATCAAAATGACAAGGTATTTTAATGGAAAAATACTGCATAATTAAGGAAAGGAAATAATACTCCTTACAGCATTTTATAGAACGCTTGGTTTGTGTTATGCATTTCTTTTATCATGGATAAAATAATGAAGAAAATAACAAATTAAACTTTAGAATAAAAATATTTCTTTATTCCCATTATATATTTGAAAAACTGTATTACGGCACAACAAAAATAAAAATCCATTCATAATAAAATACTTATTCAGACTTATTCCAAAAAATTACACAATACTTATTCCAAAAAACATGCTTAATATCGTGTAGGGCCCCTAGAGTACGTACAAGGGCCGGAACACGACGTGGCATAGACTTAACTAAAGTCTGAAGTAGTGCTTCAGGTAACAAGCACCATGAATTCTGCAGGGCTGCCCATAAATCCGAAAAATTACGAGGGGATGAAAATCTTATTCGAACAGAACTTTGCAAGAAATCCCTGATATGCTTTATAATGTTCATGTCTGGGCATTCAGTGGCCCAGCGAGAGTGTTTAAGGTCAGAAGAGTGTTCTTTTAGCCATTCTGCAGCAATTCTAAAAATGAGGGATGTCACATTGTCCTGCTAAAATTCCTCAAGTCCGTCGGAATGCACAATAGACATGAATGAGTGCAGGTGATCAGACAGAAAGCCTGCGTACAACTCACCTGCCAAATTCTTATCTAGATATATCACGGATACCATATCACACCAGCTGTACACGCCCCACAACATCACAGAACCTCCATCAGTATGAATTTCCCCCTGTTGATCCATGGATTCATAAGGTTGTCTCCATACCCGGACATGACCATCCTCTCCATAGAATTTGAAGCGAGACTCTTCAGACCAGGCAATGTATTTCCAGTCATTAACAGTCCAATTTCGGTGTTGGCAGGCACAGGTGAGGCGTAAATCTTTGTGTAGGGTAGTCATCAAAGGTACTAGTGGGCTTTTGACCCCGAAAACACGTATGTTGTTGATGGTGTAGCATTGAAATCTGCAGCAATTTGCGGAAAGGTTACACTTCTGTTCCATTTAATGATTCTCCCCAGTCGTCGTTTGTTCCGTTCTTTCACTATCTTTTTCCGGCCACAATTTTGTCAGAGATTTTATGTTTTACTGGATTCCCGATATTCATGGTACACTCGTGAAATTGTCGCACGGGAAAATCCCCATTTCGTCACTACCTCGAAGATCTTATGGCCCATCTCTCGTGTGCCGACTATCATGCCACAATCTAACATCTGGAGCAGGCACTTGTCTTATATGGGCGTAGTTGGCGGCAGCGCCATATTCTGATTAGATCTATATCTCTTTATTTGCATACGATTGCCTACACTATTTTTTGAGGAGGGAGAGCTCTTCGGGGTATACCCTTAAAAAGGGATTATTTTAAATACAGTTCGGTATAAACTGTTAGGTGAATTTGCTATACTAATTTGCCAGTATCATAGCTTGATTAATGGTAGTTCAGTTTACAAGGCAATGTTGTTTCTGGCGCATAGTTCTGAATTGCAGAATAGCATTTTATGATAAGGAAAGCTTTATCTTTCAACTAATAATATAAATTGCTTTTTTTAAACTGAAGAAGATATCACCAACACTAATCATAACAATTATGTTTCTTGATTTTAGAAACATATTGGGAAGAATCAACATTTTTCTTAGTGTATAACATTAAAAATTACGTTTATTTGTTTGATTTACAGTGAAAACAAACAATCAGATGCATTTTAGTGGAATAAATAAACTGTAAAGAAATTTTTGAGTTTCAGAATTCTGAAACAAAATTTATCTTTCTAATGATTTAATAGTCCGAAAAAAATTTTATTTTAATTTTCAGTTGAGATTGACTACCTAAATTACCCCCCCCCAAATAAAAATTTGAAACAACAATTTAGATTTTATTGAGAAGAAATGACTTCAGTTCAAGTAAATACTTATCGTCTTCGCAAAAAATAACATTAATTAATCTAATTGAATTGTGATGCTGTAATAATCAATACAAAGTTGATTTTAAAAAGTATTTTGACATTCGATTCCATTTAATTCCTTTAATGCAGCTTCTATTTTTTGAATACAGAGTAGTAAGTTCATTTTTGGTTCTTGTGTCATCTAATCTACACAAACATACTTTTCCTCCAGTATGATTGCATAGATTTAATGACACAAGTCCAAATTATTCAATACTGAAGTTTAAAGTTCTTAATAATTGTTTTCTCTTAATTTCCCTGTCATTCTATTTTTTCTGAGATCTGTAAAATTTGAATGATGGCGTCCAATACCACTGAGGTATGGAAAGGCATTTGAGATTATGATCTTAATTTTTCACTATCTGTCACTTTCTGTAGTTACATCAGATGATTCTTTTTATCCGACAAAATAAATTGCAAATAATCATTTATAATGTATGAATTAGTAATTAAATGCTTAATTACTTTTCATTTAATATATAATTCATTGACTCATGCTATTTGTAGGTTAAATCAAAGAAAGCTTGTTTCTTCTTCTGAATAGATGAACATATAAATTAAAAACCCTTTGCAATCCTTAGCAGCAAGCGTAATATATTAATATGGCAAAACCATGAGCCAAAGAAAATCTTTGCTTTTTAGAGGTACAGTCGTCAATAAAAGAAAGGGAACATCCTTGTAACGATTTTACTTATTATCGCATCTTCCTTAAATTTGCGTCGATGAAAATGAATCGAGAGAAAAGAATCCGATGAGCAAACTGATTAATCGAGCTAATTAACAAGGGTATCTTAAATTTTTCCATTACGGAAACCAATTTTTTCTCTCCGAATTCAGTTGTTGCAAAGAACCTTATAATAAAATTTTATGAAATTCGGATGATAGTTTAGACCTTTATAGGGTTTTTAAAAATGACGCTTTCGATAACAAAAAAGCCTGGTGAGCCTTCGAGGATCCGAATTATTATACATTTTCAAACATTTTTTCTTTCACTAAAAAATCTTATTAAATCTCAAAATAAATGCATAACTAACACAAATTTAATATTTTTTATAAATTATTACATATTAAGGGAGGAAAATATATTTGTAGCCTAATAAAATTTTGGAATGCTATCAAAGCTGGCGTAATGAATTATCGAATGACAAAAATATACGCATATGTCAAATAGTTTATAATATTCATAAAAGGTTATAAAATTCTAATAGTTAATATAAAAACTTATTATAAATCCATACAGGGATATTTAATAAACTTTTCGCACTTCTTGAGGCACTTTGTATTATATTTATTCGCATTTTCAGATCTTTTCCTAGTGAAACACAGAGTGTGAACAACCTATACAATGGTGCAGTTATCTATGCATAGTCTTATCATAACAAAAGACAATATTTAAGATTTTAAATGGGGTGTGGTTAATTTTATTAACCGCTTATCTGCCAAAAACGTCTGCTAATGTAATGACTATGCTTGCCAATGACATGGGATTAAGCTTTGAGTTCGTGAATTGTCAGTTTGTGAGTTAAAAATAAATACAATACTGTAGAAGAATGTTTTTAAAAGAAACTAATGATAAATTTCATTTTACTCCAATTAATTGAAATGCATAAATGCGCAGCAATAAGATTTTAATTCCAATATTAAAAAGCACAAAAATTGTCTTCATTTAATATAAATAAAAAAAATTCAGACGATAAATTCTTACTTTCTACCATACAATTGTTATTGTTTGCGTTTAATTGATTGACCAATTTTCAAACGAGAGATGGTTTTTCCAAATATTTTTCAAATGCAAAGATAAACTTTTTATTATTGGATGCTAATACAAACTGTTTTCTTTTTCTACAAATTTCAAGGCATTTCAATAATGTAAACTTTTTAACAAACTTTAATTTGTAGATTATTTTTATAAAATTTGTACTTTAAAACTTTTTTATTTTTTAACTAATTCTAAATGTATAGATAGCACTAAACGTTCAATACAAAGTATTTCATTTTTACTTCATTATATGCGATGTGTAGAAAAGATATTATAATCCAAAATACATTTATCTTTACTAATAATAAAGCTCAATGTGTGTGTGTGTGTGTGTGTGTGTGTGTGTGT
>JAOUZG010033074.1:3918690-3949527 GCA_026289955.1 Argiope argentata
TGTGTGTGTGTGTGTGTGTGTGTGTGTGTGTGTGTGTGTGTGTTCGACCATACCGTTCGACTTACAGCTACCAAATTTGGTACGTGTATACCTTGGGGGCCAGGAATGTGCACCTTGGAGTCCTTTTTTGAATTTTTAATTAAAATTTTAATTAATTAAAAAATAAGCAACATGTTGACGTTTTTTCACTATAACTTCCGAAAATATTACAGCACAAAATTGATTTTTGCATCAAATTAAAGCTCAAAATTTAGCTTTTCAATGATACTGATCTTAGACCTATAAATTAAAATTTTATTTTTAATAAATTTTTAAAAATTAAATTTAATCGTATTTTTCAACAATTTATTTCGCATAAAATAAAACTAAAATTTTATCTTCACGAGGATTTCAAAAAATAAATCAACTTTTTTGCCATCGCATTTTCAGAAGTTCTGATTAAAAAAAATAAGTTAATTACTACCAAAAATAAACATAAAAACATAATTTTCATCGAGTGATTATATGAAATGAAATAAATAGAAAATGTGATATTTTTTTAACAATAAATGCAAGAGAAAGATTCTCTTCATCGTTTGCAATATCAATTTTCTTAATTCAATTAAAGAATTAAAATAAATAAAAATACAAAATAAAAATAGATTACAAAAGGGCAACAGTTAAAACTGAAAAAGAATTTTTAGAAAAGCACCAAATGATAATCTTCCGAGAGCGAGATTATATATTTAAAAACAATAGAAATCTTAAATGAGCAAGAAGATGACGTCATATCAAAGAAACGATGAACAAAAAGCAATTGATAACATGTGGAAGTAAAATATTTTTGAATTCGTTTTTTTTAAATTTTTAAAGCAAGAATACATGTTTTGATTTGTTACTCTTACTTATGTGAAGAAGATATATTGTGAAATCAATGAATTCGCCTTCGTGATTGTAATTTATCTCCGTATTTTAATGGATCATGCGAAAAGAAATGAAGCATACATAATATTAAAGCTATACTGGTAAAAGCCGGTCAGCTATCTGAAAAAGTATCTTCTTTCAAACAAGCATACGTAATAATTAATAATGCAAAATTTGTAAAAGCAGACAAAAATATTTTTACTTTAAAAAATATTAAAACTTTCTAACCCAAACAATATCATGTTCTCACATGAGAAAAAATAAATCAACTATCATTCCAAATTAAACATATAAAAATGTCATTTTCAGCACGTGTCCGCATAAAATGAAACAAAATATTTTTGGAAAGAATATTTTTGGAAGAAGAAATGCAATGAAACGTTTTCTATGATATTTTATAATACATATATTACTAATTCAATTAAACAGTTTTATTTAAGGGAAATATAGCTTAACATTTACAAGGCATCTTCTGTAATCGGAGCCCAACATCTAATTTCTTAATTTTTTTGAGAGAGACATAAATCTCTTACAAATGGTCTAAATAAAATATATGATTAGTAAATTGAGGGAAAAAATGCTGATGAATTACAACTTTTAAATTTTACATATATCATCTACTCTGTGAATCATATTTAACAAAGTATTCTAGTGACAATAAGTCCTTAAAATAAAAAAGTGGCATTCCAATCAACTAAATCAATCATCAAAGCTGATCGATCTATGAAAATTTCAATATAACTATTCGATAAAAACTGGCACTTTTAGATCACTTTATCAAGATCTCAAAGAAGCCAATCAGGGATTCTCTAGAATAATTGGCCTAGATTATGAAAATGATGATTGTCCTAAACTTGCAATATTAAAAACTGAATAAATCCTCCAGATTTGACTACAAACGATAGAAATGTTTATTTATTCATTTAGAAGTAGAAATATTAAGAATATTTTACAGAATAAGAATCTATAAGATCAAAGTAATTTAAACCATAATTTTTTGAAATATATTTATTAACCAAAAAAATGTTATTATTGAGAGCCTTTATATGCATATAAAAATAAAATTAAAAATTAAATGTTTCATTTAATCTGTGAAATGTTTGCTGAATAATTCCTTGAGATATTATGAGTTATTTAAAAAATTATGATGTTTCAGTTTCTCTAATGAACATAAAACTTCAATGTCGGACTACTCTGCTTTCATTTCTTAGTTTTATTTAGACATTCTTGGTCTGAGTTAAAAGGTCTTTATATTAATTGAAGTTTCATTATTTCCACTTTAATTTAAATCAGAATTTTACGTGTACTGATAGAAAATCAGAGAGAGATGCGGTGTTCAAAGATCAGGACTGCTTAAGGCATACATAATAGTATGTGTGAATTAAATGACTATCTAAATTTGAAAGTCGTCCAAAACACGTATTCTCAAAACAAATTAATTAAAAATGGTAATGTAAAATGTCTGTAATTTGAAATTATCATCAGATTTGTAATTTTGTAACTAATTGGCATAACCGTTAGTGGACGCCTTTTATTCGTTATGTTAACCAAGGTCAATAATTTTATTCAGGGATAGATGCAGCATGCAGAAAGGATATTTTTCTTTTTGTTGGCGACTTTACGCACTTTCTTATTTGAGAGAGCTAAATTTAAAATGTAAGTTATTTATTTCCTACAAAAATAGGAATATATTAATGTACTTTCTTCTTATACAGGACGGTGTTTAAAAAAACCCTACTCCTATATATGAAACCCAAGCGGCCTATCCGCTCAACTAATCGAATCCAAAATTTCAGACATGGTTGTTTGAAAGTATGCACTGGAGGTTGTGATAACATTAAACAACGCAGAGCTGATGGTTAGGGTCACAGTGAATGAATTTCAAAATTTTAGAATAGCAACATCTGCTTTTTCCTTTCTCAAATTGATCAGCGAATTGAAAAACCACAAATGGCGTTAGAACGATTAATGTGTGAAGAAATAGGTAAATCCTTTTCAAAGAAGGGCATTATAAAGGACTAATGACAACATATAGAGGAAAGAGAAAAAAAGCTTTTATAGGGAAGGTAAGTTATAATTATTGGTTTTGAAAGTGTTCACCTTCTCAGGCGGCAACGCATAGCATTCAGAAGATTATGGACCAGACCAGGAGTGTACACCTTAGATTTCAGCTAACCTCAGAACCAGAAATCCATAGAGGAATGTGATCGGGAGATCGCGATGGCCACGAAACTGCAAAGTTAAGAGAGATGAATCTATCACCAAAGTGTTGTTGCAGCACTGGTCGAACACATTGGGCGACTTGTGGAGGCGCCCCATCTTGCATCCATACAATGTCACTAATGCCATTTCGTTGCTGTAATTCAAGAATAATGTAATTCTGCTACAGCAAGTACATTACATCATTGATTGAATCATAAAAATACAACTGTTGAATTTAAATGTATAACTTTCGTAATTACAATGCACAATGAAAGGGAATTTCCTGGATGCCAGTCAGGGCTTAACTAGGATAAACATATCCTTTCTTCATATTTCACAAGAGAAATAGAAAAATTCTGCAAACGTCGAACATAGTTCGCAAAATTACTAATGCCATAATGAGTTTCAGATGTTAACGAGGCTTTATCCAAAATAAACCACTTTGACTTTATTTTGGCGTTTGTCTTTTTAGTACTTGAAAATATCTAATGCAGGAACATCGGTTGCCATAAATCAGGCTACATTTTAAGTTTTCAGTTTGAAAAAATAAAAAAATGAAATAAAATTACCTTTCGTTAACTTAATAGCTGCCAGAAAATATTGCGTAAGTTTTCGGTTTTAACGACTGGGGACGCTTTCCTGTTTTAACGATCATTAAACACTGTCGTTAAAGCAGCAGTTCCGTAGTTAGCTTTCAGATATCCAGGAATCCAAATAGTTTATTGTTATGAGAGTCAGATGAAGCAGGAAAGGCTTCTTGAAATAAAATAATGGTTGAGAACTAAGATTTTCTTATTTCTTTATTGAATTAGATTTCTACTTAAAAGAAAATAAATTATTTTTAATGAAAGTTCTTCTAAGCAGCGGATAAAAATATAAAGCTAACAGAAAAGTATGTTATCTTCTTTTGGTAAATCTGTTGATTATTTTCTGCTAGTTATTGAAAGTGAGAAGGAACTCATAAGATCAAAGATTAAACTGATGACTTATTTTCTTTTCTAAAATTAGTTAACATTATAAATGCTTCTTCTAAGTAGTATGGAATTTAATGCTGTCTCAACTTATCATTTTAGCTTATTCTTTCTTCTACACCTAAAAAATAAAAAATAACGTTAAAATCCTGAAATTGTTATACTTAATAACGAATTTAACTTTGGAATCCCAGATAGAAAACTAGAAATAAAAAGTACTCGAATGTGCCTTTTTAAAATTTCAATTAAATATTTCAAATAAATTCTCACTGCATTTTTGCATAATACTGTTGCATATTTATTATTGTATATTGCTCTATACAGTTCATGAATCAAAAACTACAATTTCTTCTTCTTAATAAAAGATCAAATGTTTAGCTTTATTCTGAATTTATTTTTATTTCTGTCGGATTTCCATTGGCAACTCATTAAATCTTAGAAAAAAATAAAGTTCAAGTAAAAAGGCTTTATATAGTTAAACTGTTTTTCCCACAGATTTTAAAAGGGATTCACTGTACCATTCTTGCAGGCTTAAACCACTATATCATTCAAAATTGTAAAAACATAAAAAAGCTATCAGATATCCTTACGGATAATTAATATTTTCAATGATTTGATATTTTGGCATTTTAAAGTAATTTTACAGATATTGAGGATTTTATGCTACCTCACATTTCTTGCACAAACAGTGGTTCACAGAAAATACTACAAAATAAGTTTTAAACAAAAACTATTTATTTTTCACAACGTTATTAAGAGCATTCGTCAAAAAAATCAATAATTTAACAATAATAAACATCCGCAGATTTCTCATGATATACTTTGCATCGTAATTGCGCAAGAGCCTGAGGAGCCGGTGAACAGGCCTCCCGTAAGATATATAGAAGATTGGATGTCTTTACCATGCACTTGAGAGGGTTCCATAATTGGGTATCCTGGCAGCTGCTTGCGCACATACGGTCAGTGTGCATTTGTTTAACTAGACGATGAATATCCGCACTTGGACAATGACACTGGAAAGGTTGAGTCATGGGATTTCAGATGGGCCATCCACTACTCTCCCTCGCTGTGCCGCAGCGTGTGTTAGTTATATTATTATAAATTTCCTCGCATTCAAGCGTTTGTGCACGCATATGTTCAGTGCATTGTGCAGGCGCTTACAATATCTCCATACCAATACAAAACTGCATTTTAAGGTTACACCATGAAATCTCTTTTTATGGATTAAATTAATTTTCTGGGAAAGTTTTCTTTCTTAACTTCTGTTAAGAACAGACTCTTGTTTTCAGTACGGATTTCAATTGTGGCAAAAAATAACTCAAATCAAAATATTTTGACGTTTTCATTTGATTAACTCATAAAAATTTATTTTATGTTTATATCCTACTTCTGCCAAGGTTTATGAGTTATAAATGCCTATCAAGTACAGTAGCTTTCATATTTGTTTTTTTTTAAATTTCAGTTTTTAACTTGCCGAAAGATATATCATTTCATCATTTAATAGTAAGGGAAAATCAACCAGATACTCCTCTTTCCTAATAGTCGTTTTTGTTAAGTTTACAAATTAAAAATAATTTCGACTTACCCCCCAAGAATTTCACCTAAATTGGCAAAATAATAGTCCAAGCACAAATGAAGAAAATGAACTCTTAATTTCATATTACACCTTAATATGCGTAAATTGGCTTTCATCTATTTTAGAATTTATTTGTGGTTTGTGTTTGTTTTTGATAAGAAAGCTAGTTACTACAAGTTAAAGATATTTCTTTTCTCAAATTTAATTCCATTTTGTACTTAAAATTTTAATTCTCCTTCATTTTTAAGATGTCAACTTCTTCAAATAACTCATCCCTTAGTTTTTCTATTTTTAAACCTGCTTACTCTTTTCAAAAGGTATTTGAGCTATTCTCTTCGTTTTGGCAACACAGTTTCTCTCAAAGGGGTGAAAGTCAAATTTCTTTTGACTCATTCACATTTTCTAAATGCACAAAACAGACTTTGAACGGGAGTCAAGGTTTGTCTGGATCTCCTAGATTCCTGCCAAATAAGAAACGTTCTTTTTTTCCACAAAATTCGAAGCGTTATTTTTTTTAAATTTATTCTCCAAAAATCGATTTTCTGAATTAAACAAACGGAAAATAAAACGGAATATTTGTCCAAATCTCAGAATCAATTAGATATGCGCAGCATTAAAGAAAGAAAACCATTGATGGGCATGTACATAAAATAAGAAGATAAGGAAGATGAAGAGTGGGTGGAAAACAATCGACTTCCCACACGAGTGATTAAGTTTTAATCTGACTTCTTGGGTTTTACTATTATGTTAATATTGAACTTACCGGCATAGAGGGAAAATCCTAAATTAATCTCAGTTTATTCTTTTTTCACAGACAAAATTTCTTTAAAGTAAAATGCCATTTGAAATCTATTAATAAATTTAATGAATTCACCTAAATAATATTATATCAGCAATAGTTATTTTAAAATATTAAAAATTTACTTGATTTAGACTGTGATTCATGGAAAAACTGTGCTGAAAGAATTTTTTAAAAACATTTTCTAATAATCAGCATTTAAAATATTATAATTGAAAAAAAAACCTTTTTTCATCTTAGACAATGATTTATGATAAAGCTACGTATTCTCTACAGTTACATGCATCTGGAAATTTTTTTAAAAAATAAAAGTAAATTTTCTAAATTGTTTTAGGAAGAAATGTGAGAGAACCTTTCACTTTGCCACTATTGTTTCAAATTCAACTCAATGTTAATTACTCCCACAGCTCTAGAGCAGGTCGCTCGGGTTTTGATATTCTGGGGGTTGGACAGGCGTCAAAATCTAATCGAGCTCAACGCAGCTTATCCTTTGCCTTTGAACTTCTATCAATGAACAATTCAAGTGCACACTGAGATCAGAAAAACATCGTTAAGTGATTCATAATAAGTTTTTCTCATAAGCTACCCTTTCAATAAATAAAAGGATTAACTTAAATAGTTCGAGATTAAGTTTATTTAAGACACAAATTTCATTAGATTACTGGCTGAAAGTGACTGTAAAGAGGAAAAATGAAAAGGGGAAGTTAGCAGCGTCCACTAGCAGGATAACTTCTATTAAAATTCCTACTATTAGAGTACAATTATATGTAAGAGAACTCTCTTTGGACAACCTTAGTGTATCAAAAATTGATACACTAAAATTCTCTCTTCAAAAATTCACCCCAAAAAATGATTCAGTAGAAGATTTTAAAAATCTGGAAGATGGTAATATCTCATTACACTAGAGGAAACTCCACATTGGTATCAAAGGTAATGAACTAGCAGATCTAGCTGCCAAAGCTGCTTCATCGAAACCTGCAAAAGACTATCGCCTTGTAGAATCAGGAAGAACAATCAAAATTCACCTTCGTAAAGTCCTTATCTATGAATGGCTATCAAATTGGGAAAATAATCCAAAAGGCCGCTTTACGTTCAGTATCCTTTCTTAGGTAAAGAGAAATAGATGTATGGAGAATAAATATCTAGTCCTATTCACTACAAATCATGGAAATTACTCCCATTAACTTAAAAGATTTAGTATGAAAAAATGTATTTGAAGATGTGGTAATGATCATGATGAAATTCTACACTATATTTTCCATTGTTCTACTCTTAATCGTTTGAGAAAATTTAATGAACCTCAACTAAATATTTCCCAAATTCTATCAAATTATAAATTGAATTTAGAATAGTAAAATATTTTGGATTTCCATTATCATAATGAAAACAGAATTTTCCATATTGAATAATAATTTATCCTAGTTTGTCAAGCATTGCTAAAAAGGTAATGAGCATAAGAAAAAAAATTGCAAAAAGAAATCTATCTAGAATTCTGTTCCTGATCATGGATTCTACCTAAGACTGAGCCCCTTTATATATTTATTTTTTAGTTTATTTATCTTTTCATTTATTTACTTATTTTTGTCTTTTGTTTTTTTAATATTTTTCCCTTTAGTTTTTTTTTAATTTGATTTTTCGGTTTTCTAAATTTAAATTGCCTATATTTAGTAAATTTTATTATTAATTTATTATATTTCAATAGTAGTGTTGCAGTGAAATATTATGTAGGCTCTTCTAATTGATGCGTGTAATCTTATACAATTTCTCTTTTTATGTCTTTTTATGTTTCTCTTTTTTTTCTTTGGATGTTTTTAGCTTTTAGTATACAAGCATGTAAAAGACTTTTTTTGAATAGCTAGTCCTTTGATAGCTATTTAAATTCTTTTTTTTAAATTTAGTTACGAGCTTTTTATTGTTGTAACGCAACTTTCGGCACACACCTAATCATCATCAGAACAATGCTCCTCCATTTTTTTCGCTTCAAAATTTTTACTTTTCATTAAATGTATAAACCGATTTAAAAAGTTACGCTGTTTGAAGCTGATTGAAATTCGAATGAATACACGATGAAAAAATAAGCCGTAACATTGAGTGTGGCATTATTTTCATTGGAATAAAAATTTTGAAGACAGGATAGTCAGTCTCATATAGAGAGTGATTTTGTTTTACATGAAGTTTCACAGTATAAATTTGATACGTCCAATTTCAGCGCTTCAATAAGTTAAGAAAGGGATCCAGTAAGAAATTAAAATCAAATAAAATTAATGAGATAGCAAAAAAAATCATATGTCGATGTTAATCAAACCATTTACTTTCTTTATGAAATAAAAATAATTTCATAACTTGACTTAAATTCGTCGCATTTGTTTTTGGTTCAGACAAATAAATAAGGATTTTAATCAGCAATTCAAGCTCATTTATAAGTTTTGCAATGAATTTTATTTCTTTTCTGTTGATTGAATTCAGCAACGAATATAATTCAGTGTAATTAGATGTTGATAAAGTATATCACTTTTTAATTTAAAAAATTGAAACAAAATATGATAATAAATTCAAATAAAATTTATCACATTTTTTATTTAAAAGAAAATTTAGCTACCAATTTAAATTTTAACCTTACCACTAGATGATCCCCCCGATGGCCACCTCGAAAAGAGGATGAGATAGATTATAGATAAAGTTTTAAACTGGATTCATATTATTTTTATATACTTCACTTTATGAATGTATTATGGATTTATATACTTCACTTTTTTATATACCTCAACTAATAAAGCGAAAATCAAAAATTGAGAATATTTTCCATGAAAACGATTTTATAATCTTTGATATGCATCATAATGTAGTCTTTTAAATTTCGGTTTCTAAGATTTAATTGCTGCGTTTCTCTTCTAAATAACATTAAATTTTTAAAAAAATGTAAAATAATCTTTTATGCCCTTTAGTAAAGAATTGTAAAATTATTAACAGTAAATCCCCTTTGCTTCAGAAACTCTTATTTGAAGATCATTCAATTCAAGCATTTATTTCGATTGAATTTGCAACAAAACAAAAATATTTTTTTTAAATCACAATTTGAACCGTTTTTACAATAATATTGACGTATTGATTTAAAAGCAGCAAAAAAAAACAAACTCTTTAACAAAATGCAGTCCTTATGAAAGAGCTTTTAATCTTATTAGATAAACAGATTTGGTGTAAGAAAAGGAATATAAAGTGTCGAAACAATAATTATTTAGAAAATTCTCAAATCAAATCTTTAATAGCAATTCAATCTTCCTCTTAATTTCTTGGAAAAGACAACAGACCATTATTAAACCTTGAGCTTTCTTATCTGGAACACATGCTAATAACGCGATCCTTAATATCATGGTAAATCAAGTCAGCATTATAAACGAGCTTACGTCGAGCTATTTTAATAACACAGCCGGCCGTTGCATTTCGTTTGTATGTTCTGACAATGGGTGTCATGTCGCTTTACAAATAGCAAATGGGAAACTGTTATACGGCGTACGTCATAACTTGCGCAAGATTAGAATCTCCACTAAGGCTCATTAGAGGGAAATACGAACCTTCCTAATTACTATGTCCACCACAATGTCGATCGCATTAACATTGAGCACCCGATATTAGCGTAGCTATACTTCAATAGAACATTCTGCGTTTGACAAGGATTTGAAATCTGGTCGGAATAAATAATATCTTTATGGTTGGACATTTAAAAGCCGGGAATTGTTAGTACTTTGAAAGCAAAGTACATTTATGTAGCATTCAATTTGGGTTTAGAATTTCGCCTCCCACGTTTTAACACTATCGAGTTACAAGTGGGAAGATGTAACTTTAGAAATTTGTTGCGAAGTCCAGACTTAACGAATGAAAATTCGCTTTGGAGCATCGACGGAGTTTGTAATTTTCACGACTTGTTAGTTAAATTGTTCGCCGTACATTCATGCTTATCTTCTGTGAACATGCTGCTTGGGGGAGAGTTATTTGCTTTTAAGGTATCGTTAATTCGGGCGGGCTGCAGGACATACGTGTGGTTGAATCAAATAAGAGAATACTTCGGTCTGGTGCATCGCAATGTATAATTAAATCGGCACTTTCCCTTCCATTTGACTTAGACATTGCACTTGTTTCCTGGCTGGTTTCAAAATATTTCCTGCCATTTAGCAGACATTTTTACAACACATCATTGCAAAACTTTAAATAATACCATGCAAATATTGGTTCACTAAATAATTCTCTTAACGCATTCCTACTAAGGAGCATTTCAAAGTGGTATATAGTAAGTGTAAGAATCTATTCTACATAATGTTTATAACATCCCCTAAAATTTCAAACGAAACAGTTTCTTTTCATTCCCATATTCATATAAATAGTTTCTTTGCCTTTTTTTACAAGACACTAAGCTAAAAAGGAAAATCCTTTATTTAATTTTTATATTCTACTATATATGCATATATATAGTATAATATGCATATATATATAGTAGATATTATACTATATATGCATATATAATTATATATATGATATTTGCTAAAAGTTTATATCATAATGAAATTTATTCCAAGCATATAAAAGGTTATCAGTAAATTACATTATCTCACATTTATCCTCATTTAAGCGTACTATCAAATACTTCTATTTGAATTACTGCCAATTAAGTTGAATAATTTTATCTCTTAACACAGTTTAATAAAAAATGGTATTAAGAAAGCCATAAAAATGAAATTTTTCATAGAAACCAAAACCTAGAATTTAAAAACGATAAATAAAGATCTTAAACTCATAGTCTTCAGTTTCAATTTATATTTTCCCTAGAGATTCTTAATAGAAAAATATTTCATACCTGATATGGAGGGTATTCCTTCTAATAAGGAACCAATAACTAACTTCTAAACTAATAGAAATAGTCATATACTTTTATCTAGGAAAATGCCTTAAATATGTAAATAATTACATTTTATGCTGCTTGAGACAATAAATGTAATGATAAAAAATTTCTAAAATATAAAAATTTGTAAAATTTAAAGGTCCTGTTAGTCATATTTAGTTAAATATATATAAAAACAACTAATATTTAAAATAAAGAACTTCCATTCTTTTACAATTAAAACTTTAAAGTTGTAAATAAGACCGTTTTAAGCCAGCGAATTTAGTGGCCTCATATAAAAACTGAAATCATACATTAACTCGTAGCTAAGTTTAAATATTTTTATGTCACTTAAAATGAAGAGGTTTTATTATTGCTTCTAAAAGACTTCTGAAGTTTAATGATTATGTTAGCAGATATTTAATAAACTTAATTTTTATTCACATTATTTAGTCATTTATAGAACCTATTGCGAAAGCGTTAAAAATATTTTTTGTAAAGGTTTTAATATGACAATCTGATATTCCAAAACAAGGAAACATCACAATTATGCTAATAAACTAATTAATTTTTGAAATTAGATAATTAGTGAAATTGTTCACTAAATAAATCAGGCCAAACTAGTAGTGGTAAGTCAATTGCCAGTGCGCAATACAAACAAAACTCTTCTGGAATATTCATATTTACGTTTAATTGCTGACATTTTTTTAATATTTGTTTCTAGGATTTTTAAAAATTTAAAAATTAATGTTTATTTAAATTATTAAATTAATGCTTCTGTTTTTGATTTATAGGATGACTACATAAAAAGTTGTATGAAATTATACGAAACTCTTCTACCAAAAATAGACGCATTTCGTAGCTCGAGAATACTTGCAACATACGACGCTTTGATCCGTAAATGCTTGTTCTGGAGAGAGAATTCATTGGGGTTTCTATTACAATAATACTTTAACGTCCGTTAAATATATGATCCTATTCTATGGCTTATGATCTAATTATTAGGAGATTCCGTTTATCTGCGATATTTGTCAACAATGTGATTTCAGCATGACAAAGCTCTAACAAATCTTTTCGACATACGAAATATTTTTTTTCAGTTATACACATTCTATATGCTCTTAGATATAGTTATAGAAATAACATCATTGGATAGCATATTTTATCCCATTAAATTTCTTCATATGAGTTTAAAAAAATAACCTATTAAAAAGAACGCACAAATAGAGAAATTTTGATAAGTCATCATACTATTACGGTTTGTATATCTGTAATACCAAAAAAATGTGTATTTTGATGAATGAATTTTCTATTTCAACCATCATTTCAGGTAAACGTTTGGATAGAGTAATTTTTATTTCAAGTTTATAAAAGGTTTATTATGATAATTAAATAGCATTTCGTTTTGTAATAAAATGCCTTAGTTCTTTTCATTGTGTTGTTTGTTCCACAAAATGTGTTATTTTTATTTTATTTTTTAATGCATAAGTTGAATATACGTTTGGCACTATTTTGTTGAAAAAGTAATAAAAAATTTCAAAGTCATTTTTAATTTCATCGAAGCATTTTACTTTTTGAAAACTTATCACTTGAAAGAAGATTTTCTATGAGCCCCTATTTGCTTTAAACAATTATTAGTTTCAGCATGGTAATTTGAATTACTTATATTTTTTCAATATTTAAGTTTTTGGCTCATACCACATGAAGTACAAACAGTTACTTCATTTAAGAAGCTCTTTCAGTTGGAAAATATTAATAATATTTCTAAAAGTTTAAAGATTCGTTTTTGGACTAAAATTAAATTGGTTACCTTATATATATTAATACTTATTTTATAATGTTATTCGTGAATACCATAATTAATTTTAAGCTATTAGTTTTAAATGATATTGTAAACGTTTTGGGAATAATTCTTCCGTGAGTACATGGTTAATATTCTCGAATTAAGTGCTCGATAAACATACCGCAACAGTAAAAAAAAATGGGGAAAAAATTTAGATTTTTTTTTTAGATTTCTAATGCAAATATTTAATTACTTACTGTGAAAAAGTTTCCTGTTTGTTATGCATGAAATAATAGGAAATAGCTAATACAATAGGAAATTTAGCTACCATTTCATGGATTTCCAATATTATATTGTAAATTGTGCGTATTTTTTCTTCAAATTTGAACCATCTCCAAGCTATTGATATTTCTTTTAATACGATAGTTAGTTTTGGGAAAATGAAACATTTTTCTTTTGTGTCTTACAAAAACAGCTATATCTCAAAAGGTGTATTTTATAGATGATTATATTTTGTATATTTGTGTGACTTCTATTTTTTTCAGTTTGATTTTCCCTATAAATAAATTTAAAACAGATAGTTCATTATTTTTATTATTTCCAAATTATTTTGGGAGATCAGCATTGAACCTCAGAAAAAGACAGATCCTTCTCTTTCATATTATAACAATGTATCGGTCTCTTTTCATTACTTGGTCGTGTTAAGACAGAAAGGCCAGGCTATCTTTCGGAGTGCTTATCGATGTACTTTCATACTCATTTTTCCTTCCTGACGGATGCAGCTCCTTATCCAATCAGAAGATACGAGGCAATGATAGCAGCTATTAATTACTTTGGTGACAGTAAGGGTTAAGGTATCGATTCTGAGATTTGACCTGCGTGATTGTCCAACTCATATTGCAAAGATTGACAACGAAGCATGATGAATGATTTTAGATGCTAAAAGAGTCTTCTAAGCCATCTTCCTCGAATCATTTTGCCTGAAGAAGGAAATAAATATGTTTAGATAAGCTAGAATTTTCTTTAGAATTTTAATTAGGATTCTTCGTAACTGTTGATGAATTCATTCTAATAGCTATTAATGCAGCATTATTAAAATAACTTACTGTATAATTTAAAGAAAAATGTTTTTTTAATCTATTAATGCTCATTAATGACAAGGTTAAGGGAACAAATAAGAACCTTTTTTTTGCTAAAAAATATCAATATAATGTTTTTAAACATAAACGTGTATGTTAGCATTCATTTTTGCTACATTAAAAGACGATTTTAGCGAGAAATATTTCATTATGCGTAAATATTAATTTCATTTTGGACGAAATTGTTTATCAGAATTTTGTTATTAATTCGTTCATCATTATTAAAAGCTCATTACTTCATTTAGATATTAATTCTAATTCAAAGAAATTTGCACATTTTATTTCCCACCGGAAGATAAATATGATTTGATTCAGGGCAGCAAGTATGCGATCCATCTATCAAAATATGATTCTTATGCATGTTCAGGAGAATTGACGAGTGTTATACCCGTTTGTTTGACTGATACATTGCAAGTTTCGTAAAAGCAAAAAGATTATGTTGACATATATGTGATCAAAGTCTTTGTTAAAATGAAGTTATACCATATGGATGAACTATTCAATATATTAAACAATCGTTTTTCAATTCCAGACGATGATATCGTTTTCTTCATTAATTCTCTTTACTTTACTTTCAATATTAATTTAGAAATCTATAATTCATAATTAAACAAATTTTTTGATGAGTTCAAATAAAAACTATAACTCTTCGTAAAGCAGAATGATCATAGAAAAAAATGATGATTTATGTATGTATTTTTCTTCAGCTTTTTTTGTGCTTTAATGCTTCTTTATTCTGTTGCATGTTTTTAGAAATGAAAATTCTCAACTGTTTAGTTGCAGAAATTCTGAACATAACAATCTTGGAACTGATAAATACGTCCCTTAATAATGCCGGGATGCTGGTCGTTGAAAGAAATTAAAAGTTAATATCCCTTTACTTCTGTTAAATTTTTCATATTTTGAAGAAATTTGTGTAATGTGCATGTGAGTGTTTATTCCTAATAATGCAACAATGTCGACTATTTATTCACACATTTTTTAGCTGTATATCGCATCTATTTGTAATGCATTTTATAAGAATTTAATTTTTGTTAAAATAAAAGCTCATGAATTTTAAATGAGAGTCAAAAAAAATTAATGACCCCAGTTCTTAATCAAACATTAACTATTAATGTACATCAAATTAATACAATCCTCTAATATAATGCAATATTAATAATTATAGAATATTTTTCTATTTGATCATACACCTAAAATTGAAATAATAACAAATTATTGAAAAAATATTCAATCTGTTTCTTTGTCTTATACAGGAAAAATATTTGAATGGGGATTTATTATCTCATTATCAAAATAAGTGGAAGTTATTTTCCCTAAACTTTCTCGAAAAATCTCCTCCTCTTGTATTGAATTCTTCAACATGGGCAAGACCTTGCATAGAATTATAGAATGTTAATTACTACAACAATACTTTGGCGTCAATAAAACAGTTATACTGAATCTACCAAGCGAATGTATACAGTTGAACGACTAATCGGAATCATAATCTGACATAGGGCTACAGCTGGGTCGCATGATTGCGTACTAAATTTGCTTTATTTAAGGCTTAAAGCAATTGAGTTATTGTGGTTATAAGAAAACGAAAAGGGAGACTGGAATACCATCATCCATCCGATAGATTTTGTTCAAAATTTAGTAAGTACTTACATTTCAGATCATAAAACTTTTAACGAAATTTGATTCAATTAAGTTATTACATTTCCAAATTATGGCGTTTTTATGCTTGGAGAAAAGCAGATTCCCAAAGAATCACCAAAGAATATTTATCAACATTATATAGCCGAACCATATATTTGTCTAGCTCTTCACATTTTGCTGTAATTAATTAAATGTAATTAGAAAGACGAACAGACCGATTTCTTAGGAATGATTTTCCTCCGATAGAAATCTAGAAAAAATCGTATTAAAGATATATGCTAAGTTTCATCGGTATAACCCAAAACTTTTTTAAGTTATCGCAGTCATAAATTAGGAGACAAACGTAATTAAAACCAATAAGAGTTCTCTTTCCAAAATCTTTTCGCAAACTCAATACTAGTGGTGGCATTTCCCCCTCTGTCTGCATTAAACTTTGGGTCTATCTTAAAACGGCAAGAGCCTTGCACCGCATTGGGGAACAATAGCTACGATATATATATATATATATATATATATATATATATATATATATATAGGATGGGTGTCTAGGGGTTGCTAAGTGAATGTTAAAAATTGAAAACGACAAGTTTAAACAAACACTAAATTTATTGCAAAACACTATTAACACAAGTCATTATTGCAAAACACAAATTAACACTAAACAAAATCACAACATTTAACTTATTTACAAAAGAGAAAATATTTTACTTAAAAGATCGCAGAGCATTATTTCGATTAAAGGTGGGGACACTTATAACCCTAATTTTATGCCTAGTGCATCCGTTTAACGCAGAAATAGTTAACCGAACCTCACCCTTTCACATTCCAAATGACAACTGACCATTCTCTGAAGAGAGAAGTTCCTTAAATACAAAGCCGATACTCAGACATCACTAACAGATGACGTATGAATTGAAATGACTGGTGTCTCCATCTTTACAATTTTGTCTTTACAACAATTGGGAATTAATGAAATCGATACATAGAGGTATATTTTGACCAGTTTCGAAAACATTTAAAAATAATTTATCTTGGTTAATTGGTGATTATTTAAAGTTCTTAATATTAAATATATATGTATACTGAAGTGGCAAAAGTCATAGGATAGCAATATGCAAATATACAAATGGCAGTAGTATCGTAGCGAAAAAGTATAAATGCGCAGTTCGTTTTCCAGAGCTTTCATTTGTGTTCAAGTTATTCATGTGAACAGTTTTTTCGTGATTTATCGCGGCACGACGAGAATTAACAGACTTTAAACGTGGAAAGATAGTTGGAGCTAGACGCATGGCTCATTCCATTGCGGATATCGTTAGTGAATTCAACATTCCGAGATCCACAGTATCAAGAGTGTGCCGAGAGTATGAAATTTCAGGCATCACATCCCATCATGGACAGCGCAGTGGGCGACCACCTGCACTTAACGACCGAGACCACCGACGTCTGTGCAGAATGGTCAATGTTAATAGACACGCAAAACTTCGTCAAATAACTGCAGGAAATAATGTGGGACGTACGAGGGACGTGTCCGATAGAACTGTGCGACGAAATTTGTCTTCCTTGGGCTATGACGGCAGAAGACCGACTCGAATGCCTTTACTGACAGCACGACATCGCCTGCAGCGACTCTCCTGGGCTTGTGAGCATATCGACTGGTCGCTAGACCAGTGGAAAACCGTGGCGTGGTCAGATGAGTCACGATTTCAGTTGTTACCAGCTGATGGTAGAGTTCGAGTGTGGCGCAGACCCCACGAAGCCATGGACCCAAACTGTCAGCAAGGCACTGTTCAAGCTGGTGGTGGCTGCATAATGGTGTGGGTTGTTTTTACATGGCATGGACTCGGTCCTCTGGTTCAACTGGACCGATCATTGACTGGAAATGGTTATGTTCAGCTGCTTGCAGATCACTTGCAGCCATTCATGGACTTCACGTACCCACACAACGATGGGTTTTTTATGGACGACAATGCGCCATGTCACCGGGCGAGAACTGTTCGCGATTGGTTTGAAGAACATTCCGGACAATTCCATCGCATGATCTGGCCACCTAGATCGCCCGATATGAATCCCATAGAGCATTTATGGGACATCATCTAAAGTCCGTTCGTGCCCAAACTCCTGCACCATCCACACTTTCACAATTATAGACGTCTAAACAGACAGCATGGGTCAATATTCTTGCAGAGGACTTCCAACGACTTGTGGACTCAGTGACACGTCGAGTTTTTGCACTACTTCGCCGCACAAAAGGAGGGCCGACGAGATATTAACAGCCATCCCATGAATTTTGTCACTTCAGTGTATATATATAGGTTACACAGGTATATATACAGGTTACTTAAAAAGGTGCATTCATTCGTTTTCAAATGCTGCATAAAGTATAAAATCCTGCAAAAATAATATAGGTATATTAATAAAATAATACTTTCTTTAAGTATGTACAATACGGCAATGTAACGATTCGCTTTTCTCTTTACGAAACGCAAAAATTCAGATAGTAAGACATAACTTTGATGGTTAAGCGAATGAAATATTTTATCTTCACTTTATTGTAAGAAATTAAAATTAGTTAGGGTTGATCTTTAAATGAAATCAAGGGTTTATTTGTATTAATTTAATATAGTTTAAATGTTTGTATGCAAACTGTGGCTTTACCTATGTTTTATTTTATTTTTCCAATTAATTATATGTTTTCACTCAAATATTTCCGATTTTTATTATGACATTCAATTTCCATTTGTTGAAATATATAATTACTTCACAATTTAATGTGTTTTTTGTATGATATTGGCTTCATGAATGTTATTTCCATCCTCTTAATAATTTATGTTACGAAAGAATATTAAAATGCTTATTAGCAAATTTTCTGAATTTAAAGAAATTGCATATAATTTTAACGCGATTTTATGCTTAAAATAAATGTTTTGAATATCACACGTGCCTAGAGTCTATAATGAATTATTCAAAATATAAGTTGTTTAACTAGTCCTTTTTTGTGTAGTTAATTTGCCTAATTTGTGCATTTTCAATGATGGCATCATTACAGATTTTCTTATAAATAAAGTTTTCATCTTTTCTGAAGTCTATAGATAATTGACGATATTTTCTTTAAAAGTAGGTTGAAGCAACACTATAATGAAGAATTTTTAAAGCAATAAAAAATATTTAATCTTGTTGTAGAAAATGCGCTCTCTTAATCTAACTAGAAAAGTTGAATTCGCTTGCTTTATTCTGCAAGAAAACTCAGGTAGCAAAATACGGTCTACGTGTACACAGAGACAGCCTTCCAGAAACCAACAACACACACGCAAAAAGAAGACGGCTAATGAAGAGTTCAGTGAAAAAAAAACTGAAGCGTTGATCTTATCAAGTAACTGATCATGGAAAGAATTCGCTCTAGTATTAACTCAAACGTATGTTCCTCCCCTTAACAGCAACCTTCCATGGCTGAATACGAAAGTTTTTAGAAAGAATTCGTATCTTGGTTCCTAGCACAGATTTCTCTAAAACTCATATATTTTTCTAGAAGAATCATTCTTGACGCCAGACTAGCGAAATTTGTCGCGCAATGGTTGCCAAGTCTCCGTTCAATGTTTTGGCATCCTTTCAGCATTCATTTGGATATCTTTAAAACTGTCCCTCTTATTATGGCATTAACTGCTCTTAAATTCAATAACATAGATTCGTTGCATTTTTTAAGTAACTACTTTTCATGAAAATAATTTTTTAAGTTAACTTGAAATGTGTACATATCATTTACCGTATTGCGAAACTAAATTTTATGCAATAAGTCTCAAATTGACTGATATATTTCATTTTTGATATAGTTTATTTCTCTAATCGAAATTAATGTCTGAATACCATAAATTATTTTAAATTAATTCATATTCATAAATTATAATGAATACACATAAAGCAGAAATTCATTCATATTAAATAGAAATTCATTCATTTTTTTTATCTGCAGAAACATATTTTTTCAGAAATTCGAAACTCAGAAATGTGAAATTTGTGTGATATACGTGTCCCCTTGTGAATCAAATTCGATGCACTTTTATACTATGAAAACATGAACAAAAAAAATGTAAATTTTCAGGAAGATGAAAAATTATTATTTCGAAATTCTAAAAAGGAAAAATTCAATTTATCATAATTAAAATAGTAATGTCCATTATCAGGAAAATTTTATCTGTCATTATTTTTTATCATGCATATAAATAGTTACTTATATATATATATATATATATATATAAGTCACGGTTGGATAATGTCCCAATAAGTCTATGGGATAAATTTTCCTCTTTCCTGATTGAAGGTATTCTTCCCAGAGATTATATTTTTATAAAACCCAAGACTTCCTGCGGCCTCCAAAAATGATTAAAGATCAGGAAAAATGCGTTGAAAGATTTTTGAGAAAACTTTTATCAAGTAAAAATTTAAAAATTAAATTTTCCTTCCAGAAAACTTTCGTAAATCCTCAGCGAAAATCAAGGCCTTTGAGTACCCTGTAATTTACTCTCACCACCCAATTAGACCAGAGAAAATGATAAACGGCCAAATGTCCCGGAAAAAATAAATTGCAGAATCCCTCGCTACGAGTAGCTGTTTGAAAAAAGAAAAGGCTCTGGAGAGTTTTCACGTCGACGGAGGAGAGATTCCCGGAAAGATGAAGAGAAGTGGGGAAGGGGGATAAAACTGTAATTAGAAATCTTGTTTTAGATCTATCCAAATAAAGACCTTATTTTCTCCGACAGAGTCGATTCACTTATCGCTCTCGCAAAAGTAATTTTATATAAATAAGCATAATAAGCTGATAAAGAAACATTCTTAGAGTTATTTGCCGATCATTTCTGGCTAATTTTCTATCAGTGATATTTCATTTTTTAGCTTCTATTAGTGTGGATTGTTTTATAGTTACTCTGTTTCAAATGGAATTGAATAAAAGAAATATTAAGTAATTTTATCTTTAGACAGAGTTAGTCGGATTCCATTAATTTAATATTTGGAAAGATTTTGTATGTTTAATGCTTCTAAAAATATAAAGTTTTTTTTCTTCATGGCAATTACTGTTCAGTCATGTAATAAAATTATCGACTCAAACAAAACTAAGGGACATGGTATTCTTTTTGCTAATAAAATGAGTATTTATATGAGATCAATAAATGATGTGAAACAGCATATTTTAGGAATGAAAACTATTTTCACCTAAGCAAATGTGTTTGGGGAGTAATTATTTTCAGTGGAAACAATATCAAAATAAAGATATCTTATTTCAAGCAAAGCAGAACCATTAGAAATATGTATAGTAAATAAGTAATAGCAATTCAACATTTATTTTTTTTGTGGTGGAGTCTAGTCGTTTTATTTAGTATAAAATACACCAAATCGTCATTGCTCGGTAAAATATATGTTTTGCCAATCTAACTATGTCAATCAAAATCAATAAATTTGATCCAATTTAGATTAAGATTAATTTGCGACGTTCATTTAAAATAATATAAGAATCCAATTGCTTTATTATTAATTCTTTTTCTTTTCAATTTATTGGAAAAAAACAGAATTAATCCATATTTTTCATATTTATTATTTACATTACTTACATTTTGACTTAAGAAAATATATTATGTGAATAAAACATATATCCTTTAATGGATAATTTTTGCAGATAATTTACATTGCGAAAAATCAAAGATTAAATTGGTGGTTCTTATTTAAATAGGCATTAAATTTAATATGGAGTTCTGGAAATTGAATCAAATTCCTTCCCAGTTTAAATATCATTTTTTTCTTTTCTCTCTTTGGCATTTGGAGTTAATTAAAAAAATATTAATACTTTAATGCATGATAACGGAATTCATCTTTTCTTCCTTTTGAAAATAGAGTTTCAAAGTGCTGAAGTACCTTCTTATTCAATGAAGAGTCAGACCAAAAATGTCTTCTAATTCTATTGCATGTCACCAGTAGAAAACTATTTTATGAACGGAAATTGATCTTTTTGGGCCTGTCCTTGAGAGAGTGAACTGCTACTGCACTACTGAAAAATGTTTCACACCGTTGACTTAAGCAACAAATTTCAACACATACAACTCCTGATCTTTTGATAACTCCATTTATCCAGTGATTTTAGGTAAGCTTTTAGAGTTTAAGATTTTCTCAAGAAGCTTGAACGCATTCCTGAGTTTCATTTTTTGCAAGTCATAAAAAATTAGGAGATGCTCAAAAAATCTTATTATTTTGTCTTTTTATATTATTATTGTATCTTAAACGAAGTGCTGAGTGTCATTTTCGTCGACAAAAGAACCTGAATTTTTAACCAAATATTTGAGAATAAAATTTATTTTTTATAAAAATCTACTGTTATTTATTATTCGAGATATTAAGTAATTTTTCATAAGTTTCTTTTAAAAATATTTGACATCAATATTTTAAAGAAATCTTAAAATATATGTTCTACTATATTGCTATAAATATTGTCATATAGAAGCTTACCTTAAAAACAAATGTAAGTTAATGCCAAAGACCTTCTCTTATTAAATTTTTTTTTCAAATGAAGTAAACAGTTAAACACATAGAATAAAAGAATTAATTAAACAGCAAATAAGTAATAATTTCTTTAAAATAATTGCACGTTAGATTACTGTTTGTAAAGAGAGATTTTAGCGAGTTAGATAAATTTCATGTTCTTTATGTGCCATTTAAACCTATATATTAGATTATTAATAATCAAATTTTAGAATTATTTAGTTAATTATTTAGTTTAGCAGTTTAGTATTAATTTAATTATTTGTTTATTATTAATTATTAGCTTAATAATAATTATTAGAATATTTATTAATCATTAATTTATTATTAATTACCTAGAATCCTAGTGAACTTTATAATACAGAGTGATTAGGATTAAAGCGCTTTCTAAAGACTGTAAAAAAGGATTCACTGATCATAAGGACCTGATATTTCATCTGAGTATGCACGAAGCAATGGAAATTTGTTGTGGGAAAGCAAAAGTGACAGGAAATTTAATTTCCATAAGATGCCAAAAAAGGATTCCTTTAAAGTGTCTGTTTATTTTAAGGTCCTAATTAAGCTGCGTCGTAACATGCGCATCATACACTTGTGATAAAAAGGTTTGGGACCTTGGAAGTAGTCGTGTGTGGCAGTTGCATATTAGGGATTCTACGCATTCAAGAGTTTAAGAAACGGTTCTAGTTCGATGATCTCATTCGGTCTGAAGAAGATGACTGATAAAATCGAAGAAACTGTTTCATTTGAAGGGAAAGTGGCTGCAGGAAGAAAGAAATTGCTTCGATGTCAGTGGGAGAGCTGGCTACAGCACTTCAAGGAGAATTAAATAGTTTATTGTGATGCCCTGGGGAATTTCCTGAACGTTAGAAATTCCTATAAGCACAATTCTTAAATTTTACGAAAAATATTTCAATGCTATCTATTCAACATTATGTATATTCAAGAGTTCACTTCAGTTGGCCTGCAGAAAACACAAGACTCCCTCCTGTAATTTCAAAAGCAAGTGGAAACGGCATGTCCATGGAATATTTTTGGACAGTAAACACTCACATTCGCAAAATATGGTTGATATAGAATCCAAATGCAACCATTGTCTCTTCAATCTCAGAAGGTCACTGTGTGGGGATTGTTTATTATTTTCTAAGATTTAATGAGTTGCCAATGGAAATCCGACAGAAATAAAAATAAATTCAGAATAAAGCTAAACATTTGTCCCTTTTGTTTATGGGGAGATTGGTCCTTCAGGTCCTGTAAGCTGTAAAATCAATGAGATACTCTAAAAATCTATATTGCACAGCCAGCTCAATTCAGCATTGCAACAGCGCATATGAGGGAATAGCACAATTTTATATAAGACTCATAATAAGTTTTTCAGCAAAATGTTTTTAAGCCTCAAATTAGAAAGAGAGAACATGATATTGTTTTGGTAGAAAGTTTTGATGTCTCCGAAACATGCTGGTAAAAATAGTTTTATATGCTTTTACAAATTTTGCATTGTTAGTTATTACGTATGCTTGTTTGAAAGATGATGTGTTTTCAAATAGCTGACCTACGTTTACCAGTATAGCTTTAATATTACGTTATTTCGTTGAAAGAAGATGCGTTTTTATTTCGCATGATTCATTAAAATGCGGAGATAAATTACAATGACGAAGGCGAATTCTTTGATTTGCATAAAATATCTTCTTCAGATAGGTAAAAGTAACAATTCAAAACATGTATTATTGTTTTAAAAATAAAAAAAAAGAATGTAAAAATATTTTACTACTACTGATTATCAATTGCTTTTTGTTCATCGTTTCTTTGAAATGACGTCATTTTCAAAGTTCGTTTAAGATTTCTTCCTTTTATATAATTAATCTCGCTCTCAGAAGATTATCGTTTGGTCCTTTTCTAAAAATTCTTTTTCAATTTTAACTGTCGCACTTTTGTAATATATTTTTACTTTGTATTTTTATTTACTTTAATTCTTTAATGGAATTGTTAATTTTGATATTGCAAACGATCAAGACAAATTTTCTCTTGCATTTACGGTTTAAAAAATATCATATTTCCTATTTGTTTCATTTCATATAATCACGTGATGAAAATTGTATTTTTCTGTTTTATTTTTGGTAGTAATTAACTTTTTTAAAAATAAGAACTTCTGAAAATGTGATGGCAACATTTTATTAGATGCTGATTTTTTTTGAGATCCTCGAGAAGATAAATTTTTTATTTATTTATTTATTTATTTATTTTTGCGAAATAAATGGTTGGAAAAAAAACGATTAAATTAAATGTTTAAAAATTCATTATAATAAGAGTTTTAATTCGTAGGTCAAAACATTAGTATCATTGAAAAGTTAATTTTTTGAGCTTTAACGAGATGCAAAAATCAATTTTGTGCTGTATTATTTTCAGAAGTTATAGCAAAAAAACGTTAAAATTTGGCTTATTTTTTAATTAATTAAAATTTTAATTAAAAATTCAAAAAAAGTCTCCAAGGTGCATATTTCCAGCACCGAAGGTATACATATACCAAATTTGGTTGCTGTAGGTTGAACGGTCTGGCCTGTACATCGCCAACACACACACTCACATCGTACTTTATTATAAGTAAAGATAAAGATAAAGATAAAGATGACTCTCGTCTACAATTTGAATCACCAATGATGCAGCAGTTGAATTCGCGTTTTGGATGTGACATAATAATCAGTCACTGTTTCCTCACTTCCTGGCCCCGACAATCCTCTGGCTCGAACCCTTACGGAGGAATGGAGCTACCTAACTCTCCTGCCGGCGACATTCAGAAAGCAATATTTACCGAAAGCGGAGCGTCTGAATAACAGGTTTGTTCTTAAAAGTGTCAGGGTTGGGACAAAAGGATTGCTTTCCCCTTTTGCGGTTATTACAGCACAGCAGGGATAGGCTGATTAGAGGATGTCATGTTGTGAATGACAGCTGTTGCTTATCGCAGTCTTTCGATTTCTAAGACCATGTTTCTTTCAGCCGATCGAAATAACATCGATTGAAAACACAGAAATTATGATTGTGTTTTAGAGGATTTCTGAATATTTCATGAAACACTGCATATAGTTTAAATTATAAATAAATTATATTGTATTTAATATGATACGAATCTAATTTTTATGATTTGAAAGTGTACGCCTATTATTTTGTTTTTATTGTAATATGTTTCGCAAAATTTTTAGTCCCCTCGTAATGTGAAATTATATTTCGAAATTACATACAAGTGATAAAATTCTTAAAAAAAAGATTCTTTGAGCGCATTTCCAATGTACTTCAGTATTCTAAAATGCGCTTTCAAAGTATTAATTCTAAAGGCATGAGTATTACGCTCATCACTAAATTCATCAATCTTTGAATAAAATTATACAAATTGGCCTAAATTCTTACCATTTTTTTTAAATGCATAAATTCTTACGAACGACAAACTTAGAGGCTACCTTTGTTTATTTCAGATAAAAGGATGCGTCTTGAATTGTTTTTTAATTATTAAATGACAAACTTAATTAATAAATGAGATCAAATGTATCTAATAAATAAAATAATTTTCCTATGTCAATCTCAATTTAAAAAATATTTTAATCCATCATGATTGAAAAAGCTCTTTTTCAAGCATTAATAAAATGTTTAAATTTTACAGTTCATTCGAAAATAACACAGTAGAAATATATTTGGTACATTAAATCTGAATTCAAAATTTTCTTTATCAATGATACAAATTTTTTTGCCATATAAGTTTCCAAATTTTATTTATTGAATTACAAATAAACCATATAGCTGAAGCAAAAGTTCTATAACTAGCATGTCACTAAATAAGATACAAAAAGTTTAAGATCCCAATTTTCTCAAAGAATGAATTTTCTTGGTGATATATTCAAATGAGTAAATAAAATCATGCAATGTATAAATAGTGATGTAATAACTTCAGCTTTTGTTGCGAATAAATGTTAAAATTTTATGTAATTTTAATTAATAAAAATTGTAATTAAAATTATTGATTTTATCCCGAGGTGTTTATTCCCAGTTCCAAATTATATACGGCTAAAATGTGTTCACCCGAGGTCAAACAGTTTGATCTGGAGATCGCCAATACGAATACTCATCTTCACTCTCAGTAAGGATGTTCACTATTTTAGTAGAAATGATGGTAAGAGACCTGCGTGTCTGACATCCTTATTCAAACAAGCTCTGTTTTTAAAAAATGAAAATGTGAGGTTACAGTTTATTAAAAATAAAGAATTTCAAATTAATTGAAATGTGGGTATTTCTGAATTTTTCTTACTCCTGTGAACAAACTGGATAAATAAACTAAAATCACCTCTAGTGAACTCAAATTTTACAAACAAGAGAAAAAGGTAATCTAAATGCCAGTTGCACGCATTAATTTTTTAATGCTATGAGATAAAATTAGACCAAGGAGTTAAAAAAATTAGAATTTAAAACATAAATTATAATTATTTACTTTAATTAAATTAACTTAAAAATATTATAACTTTTAACTCATTCATTCATTTACTTTCATGAGCATTAAAATTTGCGGATTAAATTACTCAATATTAAACGTACATAAAACTGTCACAACATTGTGTTTAACATTCACAGAAGTGCGTGTTGTATATATGAGACTGAACAGTGAAATAAGATTAATATTTCGAATAAAAAAATAGAACCTATAAAAAGAGCTTATTTTAACTTTGAAAATTTTATTAAAAACTAGAGAAAAATATAAAAACAATATCTCTACAATGCTTAAATTTCTGTTTGTATTCGTCAAGGAATGTGAAATTCCATAAACAAAAAAAAATTGCAAATTAAATAAATTATCAATTTTTATATATAAATTATTACGTTATAAAAATATATGATTTAATATAATGAATGTAAAACTTATCTTTCTAAAAAAAACTCACTTTAATTTATGGATTTTATACAAATAAAATATTCCCCCGTTTTTAATTACACTTATCAATGAAAACAAACAAAAAAAATTTCATTCAAAGATGAAAAGTCTCGTTCATTAAATAAAATTCTGCATATAAGTTCAGTGCCTTATTTTTTAAAAAAATAAGTTGCATAAGCAATCTCAATTCGAAAATCCTTAAATAAAAGTACGTTATAAAAGAGAAAAATGTCACTTTTTTATTTTATATTTATTTTTTAGATTAACTATTATTTCACCCTAAAAAGTTTTAAAACCTTATGAATGAATTTATTAATAACAATACTCATATATGTTCATTCCGGGAATATATTTTCATGCGTTCAGTTTTATTCTTTTTATTTAAAACTTAATGTGGATTCGCATTTATTCTCAAAATCTCAAAAGTAAGGTTGAGAATGTAAACGAATTTTTAAAATGCTTAAAACAACGCGACCAGGAAGACAGCATTCCTATCTTCCACTGATAACGATTGGCTTCTCCTTATCTCACATTTTTTTCTCATTATCTCGAAGCTTGAGTTTGGGGGAAGCGAAAAACTGGATCCGTAAAAGTACGGGCAGCGACAGTTTTAAGGGGATTTAAATTTCCGTCTTTTCACGGGTCTGGCGCTTTGAAGGGAGAAGAGATTCCGTCTATTTGCGGGGTTGACGCTTGGAGGACTAAAGGATGCTGTGTACTGAGGTTCGTTTGCGAACTTAGTGAATTGAAAACGTGTATTATACAACACATTCACTATACTATCACTTAAATAATCCGGTCTCCGAAAACCGTAGAAAGCATATTAAATAATTGTGTCTTCATTAAATTGTCTTCATCAAGGCGATATCAACTAGCATTTTATGATGATTATCAGCACTTGATTTTCCTACAACCTTTCGGATTAGGGACAGGTAAATTTGATTTTTTTTCGCTTTTAGTTTTTGGCCTATGGGTAGTTAAAAACAGATTTCATTTTTACTTTTCCTGCTGTTTTTGACCTAGGTAAAAAAAATGGATTTTTCCTATCTTTTTGTAAAACTATTTTGTTGTCACAGATGGAATTTTAACAAAAAGCAATGTAACATGTCACGAATTTTTATTATCATCTTATGCCAAGCCCAGCGTCCTTTATCGGCCAATATTTTAATTTATTTTATTAAAATAAATTTCCATTACTGCACTCACACTAAGATGAAATATAGAGGTCTTCTGACCAACGATTTTTTAACACCCTTTTAAAGAGCAACTGTCTATTAATTTTCTTTAATAATTTTTCATTTAATAATATATTAATGAGCATTAAACACAGTTTAGTAATATTAGTGTTCAACTTTTTTAATAGTTCAAGAGTGACTCAAACTCACTCAAATATGTGAAAAGTAGCTACATTATCTGAACTATTTTAATAATAAACATTAAATGAGCGGCGTAATTTAATTTCTTAATCTGCATAACATCAAGTAACTTATTTTCAACTGTATGAACAATTCTTCAAATATTCATCTTCTCATATTTTCTTTCAATGATATATCTTTTTTTGCATGATCTAGAAATTTTAAATTATAAACATAGTTCGAAGCTTATTGGTAATGCTATATTAACTCTTTTTTCTCCACATTTTGTTTTTATGTTCGATATAAATTTTGCAACCGTATATTTTCATTTCCAAAAGATGACGCCTTACTTAGTGGTTAGCACATCGGGGATCTCGTTGATTGCAATTTTATATAAACAAGACTAAAGAGCAGAAATGTTTAATAATTTAAATATTTAAATTATTTAAATTATTTAAATTATTTAATTATTTAAATACAAATTTGTTAAGATATCATGTTTTTAAAACGGACACAATTATAAAATCATCCCCCCTTCAAACCATACAGATCCCCAAAGGGATCATTTCTCCAAACACCCATAGATACCCAATATTATAACTTCTATGCTGATTCGTAGCTCCATACAGATTATCCTTTTATACTTTTTCCTCTGTTTCATAAATAAGGCATATTAAATTTTAAAAAAAAATTTCTTCCTTTTTATTTTCTTTCAATATATATTTAAAATCCTTAAAAAAGAATTTTTTTAATTTTTTTTACATTAAATATTCTTTAGTTTAAAAATAATGTATTTTTGGCATAAAAGTATTTTACTAAACTTTAAACATAATCTTATTTACCTATTACAGTTTCTTGTTTCCAACAAGATTATAAATGACCCTCCATTTTAATGGAATATATATATATATATATGAAACATTTTCAGGTTTAGATAGCATGCGCATTTTCAGCCTTAATTCGTCTCGCTCCTCCCACCGATTTTCTTACTCTGATCTCTACAAATATTATCATATTATCTTGATTATTCACAGAAGAATTCGACATATACATAACATCCTCATTACTGGTCTATTGGTTGGCAATACATGTATTATATTCATAAGGGCTTAGCATTTTTATTATTTCATGAAGATTGAACAAATCCTCTTTTGGATTCTCAGGAAATTAGGAGAAAATAATCTTCTAAAGTCGTTCGTAATTATTACAGCAAAATGCAGACAAAGCTATTTAGCAATATCCCAGCACATCCTGTATAATCCCAGCTTAATTCATTTTGCTACCAAAACTCCTTCCTTCATTTACAGCTTCTGTATTGGTTTCGTTTATAACCTACAGAATTCCGTTCGGTGGTGGTCTTATCGAAAACACTGGTACCGATACCCTTAAACCATTGTTGATGGCGACCGTGAATTGCTGGTGGAGGCAAACCTTTATCGAGAAAAGTAAAGCATGTCCTCACAAAGACTCTATTTATCCCAAGTTGTTTCCTTGATTTCTTCCATTAAGTTCCCCCTGTTTATGGGTCTTTGTACTGGCAAAGGGATATAGTGGTTTACATCGAGCCTCTTTTCTGCCGTCCAATTAACTGGCTTGTATAACAAAAGAGACGGCTGAAGGGAGAGCATCGGATAGGGTTAGGACTGATTGACTTCCTAATAGACTGTCTGGGTTGGCCGGAGGACAGGGAAAGAAACATTGAATAAATGAACAAATGAAAAAGAATGGAAGCGTTTGCTCGAGAAAGTAATTCAAATTTGAATTTCGACGAGCGTTCCCAAAGTAAACTCGCAATAAGCGACAAAGAGAAGGGAAAAAAGGCATTGCTCCACTTTGTTGAGCTTTTGAATAAATGTCAAGACTAACATTTCACTTGATAATTTTGATGATGAAGCCATTGAAAAAGGGAGTAAAGAATGAGCATTGATGGTTTTATTGAAGATGCATTGCAAAGCAGCTGTAAGACTTGGCTTATTGTACTTTCGAAAAGAGCCTTCTGGCGCTAGCGCCGTCATCATTTTTTTTTTTTTTTGCTTTCCTTTTTTCAGTCTGTGCCTTAATTTTTTCAAATGTATTGAAGATTCTTTTTATTAAAATAGCATTTATTTATTTTCAATCCACTTCAAGTTTCCCATTTTTCAACGCATCCCAATTTTGTTCATAT
>JAOUZG010033074.1:3956172-3971762 GCA_026289955.1 Argiope argentata
TTAATTCGTATTTCATTATCATGAAGTAGCTCACATATTGTGTTAATTTGGCTCATTCTACTTCATTTAATTAACTATTCATGTTAAGTAGAAATTCCTTGGATGCATGCTCAGAGTTTGCTATGGATCATTTCCATCTCTTCAGACTTTTAATATATAACAGACACATATAGAAGATGTTACAAAAGAAGATATGTGTCTAGCATTAATATAAGATCTCAAATGCTTATGGAAATTAAATATCTATTACAACAGGCAAATAAATTTTATGAAAGAAAGCATTTTTACAACAAGCTTAAAATATCCCTGGATGAAATAAGCCTTTTAATGCCAACGTCCTAGTACAAGGACAGAGCGTTTCCCCCTTGATTTGGGAGCCGTGGGTTCGAGACCCGGTTCGGGCATAGATGTCCTTCATCTGTTCTATCTGTGAGATATGAGAAAGCACCCCTCTGTATAAAAAGAAGTGCAAGCGAATATGATGCTTGAGTAGCTAAGATATACTCTTGGCCCAAGATGGAGCTACTTAATACTCACCCACGGCTTAAAATCGCTGACTGAGTTAGCGAGCTTATCCATCGCAAGTGTCATTAGAAATAACAGCAAAAGTATTTTAATGGGTCAAAAGACATTACGAAGAATTACAGTAGGAAATACAGATATTAAAGCATGAAAAAGGCTAAAAAATATATCGCCAGGGAAAGATACCAAAAGGAAATTGATTGGAGAGACGAAATCAAAATAAAATTATTAGATTTTCTCCTCCCCTTCTGGAACACTTTTTAAATTCTTTGAATTCTGATGAATATGAAAATAAGGAATATAAAAGATTTTGTACGAAAATCACAATTATTAGTCAAGATTTTCCTTTCACTTCTTAAATGAGAATTACACTTTTGAATGAGGTTTTTAAAAGATATGGGAATGATTGTCAAATGCTATTATTCTGAAGTAGATGACAAAAACAATATTAAAAAGCACAGAATTGACAAGGGAGTAGTGAAGGTAGAATATATTTTTACAGTCAAAAGACAAAAACAGGATGCAGGAGCAGGTTCGTGTCATTCGTCCGTTGGACAAATGCGTAGTTTGAAAACATTTATTTATACAAAGAAATATTCAGCTTTCCGTTTTGTAAACAGTTGATTTTAATAGATTGGTGATTAATATAGATTCTAATTATGATAGCATGAGACAACTGGATTACATATTATACTGTTGGAATACATGTTAGTTACAGTACAACTTTAATTTTTTTTATTAAGCAGCATTTTGAATTCTTAAAAATAACACCATTTAAATTTTTTAATGGAATTATTCTACAAGAAATATCTTTTGTTTTTGAATAAAAGATTTTAGTGATGTTTTTTTAGTCCATAACTGTTTCTTATGAAGCCCTTTTACATAATGTATTTTCAACTAATTCAAGTTTTATAATGTACCTAAATGTTTATAGAATAACTAAAAATGGTATTAGTAATCAGAAAGGTAAGCGTTTATTTGAATATTATTAGATTTAAATATATTTATATTAATCACAATGTATCATAAAAGGGGCTTTAAAGTTCAATTAAGTGAAAACTTGTCATTGAGAGAAATGAGGACCCTTAGAAATATTACTTATGATATTTCATTTTGTTTCTCATTTGTTTTAAAAGACCAAACAAATAAATACTCACTATACTCGTGTTTTTATTATAATTATGATTATCCGCCTAAATAATTAAAATCTTCTATCACTACCAGTAGTGAAAAAAGAATTAGCATTTTTAAAGTTTAAAATGCCGGAAAAAAATATAAAATGGCGAAAAAATAAATTAAAATTCTCATGTGTAGATACATCTCATCTTCCTTTATTAATAAAAATTTAAATGATGTTTGAAAGATACTGTTTCGATATATTGATGCTATGGGCAGATGACTAAGGATTATAAAATAAGCCAATAAACTAGATATTGATAATTCGACCATTTTTTGGTACTGCATCCACATAAATGTAGAAATTCAAAACTAAAGTGAAACTACTAAAAATTATGAATAATCAATGATAAAGAATTATCCTTCCTAGCATAGCGGTCATTTGGAAAAATTTTAGATTGCTGAAATATATATTTTTTTAATATACTATGAGTAACAGAACAGTAAAAACTTTTAATGAATAAAACAAATGTTATTTAAATTTAAATTGCAAAAAAGCTTTTAATTTTTAGTTTTTTACTATATTTATTAAAAATTTAAATTTTAAAATCCATTTAAAAGAGGAAAAAACTTTTTTCAGATATACTGTACGGCATTTAAGTTCCCAAATAAAAGCGATATTTAAGAATTATATTAATTTGAAAAGGGAAAAAGTAAAAATTTAAATTTAGAATTAATTCAAGTTAACAATTTCAAGATTCAAACCTAATTCACTGAAATGGTGGCAATTTAACTAATATGATTAAAATAATTCACTGTTGAAATTATTATATAAACATCAACATTCTTATTCTACTTCACTCTTGTTGGTATTAAAAAATCGAATGATGCGTATTTTTTCTTATTCTGTAATATAATCTTCACTTCCATTAGTAGTTCGGTATATTTGCCTTCTATTATATAAAATCCAGGACATTTCCCTGGTCATAGATCTATTATGGTCCCTTTTTCGCAGATGTTGCAATCCCAAAGTACCACCAAAATAGAATGCCCTAGCAGATAGAGGTTCACGAGGATGGAAAATAAATGTGTCTATGATGAAGCTTCCGAGATTTGGTTCCAGTATTTCTTAGTTATAAAGATTTTATAAAAAGAACGACAACATTTTACATAAGAAAGATAATCTCCAAAATCAAAGCTATTTTTAAAATGCTATTTTTATTGCGGAGAAAAAGTATCTTTTCAATAGAAAGAAAAAAAGAATAACAAATCGTCAAGCTAATTTACTGTTGTTATTTATATTGCTGTTCCATAAGATCATAAAATTACTATTTTTAATTTCTGAAATAGTTCAAATTTTCGTGCACAAAGATGCTTTGAATCGTAAATATAATTTTATGATCTTTACTACTGATAATAAATTATCTTTATGAATCAAAAATAATTAAAAATAGAAATTTTTCGGTAAAGTTCAAGATAAAAGATATTCACTCATTTAAATACATTAATATCGATAAATAAAGTATAATTCAGAATAACACGAAAATTGAAATCTAAAGTTAAAATTTCACCTTTAAAATTATCACGTACATCACCAAGAATAATATGAAAATTACAAGATTCTACCAGATGACTCCGATTGTATGTCACATTGACAAGAATGTTATTTTAGTTAAATCAACTCCCCGTTGTAAAGCAACACTAGGGCTATTTGGGGATGAGCCTCGTAATTTTGAACCACGGTCGGATGACGAGGACAACACCGGCGCTTACACTCCCCTCTCCACGCCACACCAGCCGGAGGTCGTTTGGCCCTGACGGATATAATGTGCAACAGATCCAATTACGGTTCTTCGGTGGAATCGGGTCTCGGACCTGAAACCCTACGTCTCACGAGCCGAGACCTGACCACCAGGCCACCGTGTCCTACGACAAGAATGTAAGAGACCGATAAATCAGGAATGATGGCAAAGAAGTAGAATTGTTCACAAGAATTCTGTTAGCCACACCATGATATAACTGAATAGTTGTGACACAGAGGAAGCATGAATGAGGTTTTGCGTACTATAATTATCAACCATTTGGAGTGAGGGCGTACACAAATGGAAGTATCCAAGAAACTATTGCCCAAAATGTCATCTGTAGACTTTAGCAACGATACCGAGATGATGGAGGTATCTGTAAACTTTGCAATGCATAAACAAAGGGCAGTACTATTTATTCTAATAATTATGTATTTCAGGAGAAAAATAGGATTCAGAAATGAAGCTATACGTTAATCATTTCAAAATCTTACATTTCACCCTTGTTTCATTAAATAATTTTCGTTCTTAAAAATAAACTGTAATCCCTTTATGAATTATATAATTTATTCCATGGTTAATGGAGCTTAGATGTACATAGAATAAATCCCCCCCTAGATATGAAATTCGATTTAGCGTAGCATTTGTAGATCTACAGGTTCATTCGTACGAGAAACAAATGATTACATTTCGCGGATCGCATCACCTTAGTGAAATGTTTAAAACATTACCATCTGAGAGGAAACTGAATCAAGGCGTTTCGCATTGTTGATGATATTCAATGGCCCACTCTCTCGCTCCGAAGCTAACAGGTCACGAAGTCTATAATAGAGGGTTTAAGCTTCCCGTTATCCCAATAACAATGCCAGTCCTGGCATTTGACAGCTTTACTGCGAACATTATCTGCTGCATTATAAATGATGGTAGTCTCAATTCGGACGGCTCATATTTCATTCAAAATATAACGATCGACAAGATGAACGTCTAAGATAGAATCACTCAACAACGAGATCATTTTTGCTATCAATGGAATCCTTGCAGGTTTAAGCACTCCCCTAATTGTAAACATTGCTAGTCTTAATATTGACTTGTCCTTAATGAGGACGCAAGTTTGGTTTTAGGCACCTCCGTGCCCACTTGCAGCATTAATGAGGAAGCGCCTTGAATGTGCGATTACCAGGAGATTGTGTCGGAGAGTGCGTTTCCTATTAGAAAGGTGTAAATCAATTTAAGAGAGATCTCTAGCCACTCGACTAATATGGCGGTGAAATTCGATAATGACTTTACTTGGAAACTTTCTTTAATGGGCTAGAGAAAGATTCAAAACAACTTTCGCTGTGGCTGAGCAATAACTCCATGCAAATTTTAACGACAAAATAATTGAAATTTTTTTAAACAAATGATTTGTAAGAGTGATAAAAAGAGAAGATAATATTTTTTATTCCGACTCTGGATGTCAAAAAAATTAAGTATGAGGAAAATGATAAAAAGCTTCAAGTAAATAGAAGTCGTCATTATATAGATAAATAATTTCAATTCTTATAAAAAGATTCATTGTAATTGTTTTACATTTTTAATAACATTCATTGTTGCTTAATAACTATTTTCTAGTGTACTTTGTGTCTCTAAGCTTTGCCATTTTCTTTTATCTTTAGAATTTAATAAAAAAGTTATTCTTCATATGATTCATTAATTAAAGTTTTTTTATTATTCTTTTATTTCAAGTCTTTATTTCTTATACCATTTAATATGGCTTGAAAGAATATACAATATACCTATCCAGATCTGGATAATTATCATCTAAGGTGTTATCTGTATCTCCACTTATGAACTCTCATGTCGATTCAGTTGGCTATTTTTATATTTGCTTCCATATTTTCAACAGTCATTCAAATTTTCATTGAACGAAAACTACCTTCCATTATTAAATAAAATAAAATAATAAAGTATTTTATACATATATATTAAAATGGGGAATATTTGTATAGGCAGTAATAATATCCCTAATCTAAGAACATATTTTAGTATATTTTCATAATATTCCTAATTTAATTAATTTTGGATAAAAGATATAGATGTCAAAACAAAATTGTGAATTTATGAGTATCTCATAAAAATATTTAATTAAAATGGAATTTTTTTCACAAGTATAAATTATAGGTATTAAATTTCGAATGAATAGCTAACATTTTTTCCTTATTATTACATTTGTGTTTTAATTAACTTATGATTGTGCTGAATTTTTTATAATAATTCTAATTCTGGATTTTTGTTACTGTAATAAAATGATATTTATTTATCTTATTTTTACTAAAAATTATTCTCTAGGTTTTAATATATTTCATAATTTAGGGCTTTTAATTTAAAGGAAAATGTTATATTCCTCCAGATAATATCACGCTGCCATCAGGTCAGTGATTTTTTTAATTAATACATTCATTTATAACTTAAAGATATAAACTAAATTAAAGATTTATTTTCAACAAGAATTATTTGCTGTCTATAAAATATACAGATTCTAGTGCTTCAGGAAATGAGTAAAACAAGGATTAAAAAATACTGCAAATTTTAAACGTGAAACGTGCAAAGTTAAGTATAAGCATTTTATTAAGTTCAATATATATTCTGAGTTTTACTTATTTGCTAATTTCACCTATGGAAATTGGATGATATAATGAACCATTTCATTCTATTTAATTAAGAATTGCTTTTATGAAAAAGTAAGGGTTTTTCTATTTTTTTCTTTCTATAAATTTAGTTATCCGTTCAAATCACAATATTTTTGGAAATTCTTGAGCAGAAGAAAACAAAACTCACTAATTGTTGAAAAAAATGTTATAAATCTGAAGTGACGAAATTATTAGTTAAATCATCCAACATAAACTTAAAAACTAAAGTAACTGGATATATTTTCATTTTTTCAATTTGTAGAAATATCCCAGCTTGAATCTTAATTTCCTACTCTTCAGAAGGAAAAATGCCATCAAATATGAGACGAACTGGAAAGTACACTGGTGTGCAAAACTTAAGCAACAAGTGCGTTTTTTGTCATAACTCTACAAGAAATCAACCGATTGACATGAAATTTGAATATGATGTACATTATTTTGTACTTAAACGATAGTGAAAGAATAATGGCGCAGAAATGAATATAAAGCTTAAAGTAGGGTATGGAACAAAAAAAGGCTTTATTTGACATATAGTGGCGGTACACATTATTGCCTGAAGAAGCGTAAGTACAACTGGCAGATGTTCTCTAGTATGGGATATGCCCTCCCCTTGCTGCAATTATTGCTTGGCATCGTCTCTCCATGCTAAGCACCAGATTATCCAGGAGTTCTTGGGGTAAACGTCTCCATTCCTCCTTTAACGCATCTTTCAGCTGATGGGTGTTACCAGGAGGATACTGTCGTGTCGCAAGACGTCTCCCTAATGCATCCCACACATGCTCTATGGGATTTAGATCTGGAGAGTAAGCTGGCCAATTCATTCGTCTGATATCTTCACTTTCCAGTAGCTCTTGAACATTAGCAGTACGGTGTGGCCGTGCATTGTCATCCATAAAAATGAAGTCTGGTCCAATGGCCCCTCGAAACAGACGCACGTGGGGTAGGATTACCTCATTGCAGTAGCGATCTCCAGTTACAGAACCTCGGTCGAAGATCTGAAGCTCAGTCCGCCCGTTCAACATAATGCCACCCCAGACGAGAACTCCAGGACCACCGTAACGATCTCTTTCCACGATGTTATTGGGATGAAATCGAGCTCCAACCTCTCTCCAGATCAACTGACGTAGAGAATCGCTTGTAGCACTAAAACGACTCTCATCTGTGAAGAGGACACGACTCCATTGATGAGGTGTCCAGGTTTCGTGTTCTCTGCACCACTCTAAACGGTGCCGCCGATGGCTAACTTTTAAAGGTATGCAGCGTTCAGGACGTCTAGCAAATAAGCCACCTTTGTGAAGGCGTCTGGCCACTGTAAATCTTGATACTTGTCGTCCTGTGGCTGTGCACAGTTGCTGAGATATGGCGCTCGCTGACTGAAAACGGTTTCTTTTCGCCTGTACGACAATGTAACGGTCATCTGTTGGTGTTGTTTTCCTTGGACGGCCACCACCAACCTTCCGAACAGCTGTACCAGTAGTTTTAAAGACATTCCAAGCACGAGAAACAACACTTTTGTTGATCCCGAACTCTTCGGCGACACTGGTCACACTACGCCCCTCTTCAAGCTTCCCAATCATTCTTCCTCGAGTAAAGTCGTCTAAATGATTTCTTGAAGACGTGTTTCACAAAACAAATCACTTGCACTTGCAGCGAATGTCTTTAACTACGGTGCTCTTCATCCTTTTATCACAGCTTTGACCTGCGCGCGCCGACCCACAAGGTTTACGTACACTTACATCACCTACGACGTTTTATTTCTAAAATTTGCATACAAGTAGTCTTTCTACTGAATTACGTGCATATTATACTGCAATTTCATGGCTATCTTATACTTTGTTGGGGAGCTGTGGCCGAAAAACCACTTGTTGCTTAAGTTTTGCACACCAGTGTATAAGTAGAAAACTATTCTTTGCGGCTCAACTCTGAGTCCACCAAGTGCATGTCCGGTTGAAATTTAATATAATAGTAATTTGACATTTTTTAAATTGGTTCTCGAAGTATAAACTCATTGCATGCCAACAAGAATACCACAAGGCTTACAGATGTAAGTCATTTCACAATTAACAGTTGAATAAATTTCGAAAATAAAGACATAGGCACGAATGCAAAGAAAAAAAAGAGGGGGAACGCAAATACACAAGTCAAATACACAAAAACTGCTCACAAACTAGCAGAAACACATAGTATACAATATAATACAGTCGAAGTATGATAAAATAAAATAGAATATTCAAAACACAAACACAAAAGAATACATGCAAATATTTCTAAAACATACTGAAATGAAGTTTAAATAACTAGTTTGACTTTAGGATGGACTTTAGTTAAAATATTAAATCCCAATAACCAGCCAATTTCGAGAAAATGACCCATAAAATTTTAACATAACTGATATTCTACAATCATGCCCATAAATTTTGAATACTTCAGATTCACGCGGAAATCAAACTTTAAAATCCATATATCACTCATAAAATAACTACACACATCTTCAAACGTCGTATGCGCATTTCAAGAAAGCGCCAGATGGCACTGATTGTATTACACAATGATGAGAGTGTAAGAGAGTGATGTATAAGGAATACAGGCAAAAGAAGTAAAATTGTCCGCCAGCACTTTATAAGCCTTTCAGTGCAATCGTCGCATAGTTATGACAAAAGGACACATTTGGATATTTTTTTACGTAGCAGAATATTCGCCCGTCTAGAATATTGGCGTACCAAGCTGGAAATATCCGAAGAACTCTGAATAGCCCGGAATACCCTCTCCAGACTTTGTAAACGAGTCCAAGATGATGGTAATGTGAGTAGACGTTATGGCACAGATTGCCGCCCACGAGTTTCTACGCCGAATGAGGACCAGTATTTGGCAATTAGGGTTAAAAGAAAAAAAAACATCATACAAATCATATAATATTGGATTTTTTAAACAGGATTTTTTTGTTATTTGCCACGGCAGCAAAAAATTGCAATTTTTATTACTGATAACAAAAATATAGCAACTTCTTTTTTCGCTCTTTACCTTTTGTTTAATAAATAGGCTTTACATATAAGTCACATTTGTTTTCTTCTGGCTTTTTCTATCCCTGAATTTGAATTATCCTAAATTTATGGTAATAATCCTAAAAATATGGTCATAAGTGTAATAATGTGTCGCTGATGCTGAGCGCCTGAAAAGCATATCTGATAAAGCGCTGACATTACTTTCACAAGACCCGAGTTTGGTGCTCTGCTGGTGTTTTTCGCTTTTGTTTTTCAATATTATTTCAAATTGATTTGCACTTTTACAAACAGTTTTCATTAATATGTTTTTCATTTTTATATACAAAAAGAATTATCTTAAATCTTTGATTATAATTTAGTTATTCTTCTATTATTAATTTTTTTTCTTAAATCTACTAAGGACAGATATGGTTGAATGCTCCTTTCGGATGTTCTAATTGACATGACCTTTTCCATCTCCTCTCTCACACTTAATACAGCAGAGATTGTGGCAGCAATCAGTTTCTATATCATCCAAAGTCTGACACTCGCAATTTTAACATGTAGGAAAGTTCTTAATCGAGTGCATACTCTTTTCTTTCTTTCTTTTTTTTGTGTTCAATTTTTTGCAAATGAGAAAAACAGTATGAGGTTTCTGGTAGCCAGGGTGAGATATGGTTTTGTTAAATTAAATTTTAATCCTAACTTTTAAACTATTGTCATTTTCTGCAAGATGTTTTGTTACTTCTTGGATAATTTTTGTCACTGATAATGTTGGGAAGATCATAAATAAAATTCTATATTTCTTGTCTGCTAGTTTGTGAGAAATGTTTATTTTTAAATTTACATCTTTTTCAAGCTCTTACCACTTATTATTACTGTTGTCCCATTCTTCACAAACTATTCCAAGGTCTCTGTTTTTTATACTTCAGATTTTTTCGGTGAGTTTATTTAATTGGTTGATCACTTCTCTTATAAAGATACCTTTACCTTCATTTCTTTGTTGTCTGAATCCTTAGCAGGATGAATAAGTAGATTTGGAATCTTTTTCCTTTGAGTTTTTTACTATTTCCATGAGTAGTGGATTTTGCCAATCTTTGTTGTTTTTATAATATTCATCTTTGCTGATTTTATATATTGGCTTCTAAGTGGAATTCCTTTCATTTTTTTTGTTGTCTGGTTACTTTTGTCAATTCTTTAAGTTCTCTTCGGTGAGGTAGCCTTTTTCAAATTCTCCCATATGAGTTAAAAGTGTTCCAAAACATCTTTTCCTATTAGCTGCTTGTTATTGTTATGCCATTTTGTTTGATGATGCAATGAACTATCGGGATGGAAGGACCGTAGATAATATGTTGAAATCTGAAAGAAATGCTATACAGAGGTTGATCCAAACTACATAATTGTTTAGTGATTGAGTCGGTTAAGCAAAAGAATAAAATAAATTGGCTTATTTTATAAGCCAACCATTTGTGTTCTTTTACATAAAATCATCTATAAAATATCTAAAAACTACATAGTATAATGCCAGTATTGTGGACTTTGGGCACAATGCATTTTATATCACCGAGTCAAATAACCTGTTCATGAATCAACATTTTTTATTATATATATCTATATAATATATATTGAGTATTAGATGATAGAAGCTTGGGTTAAATGTATTATTGACGGTTGGCAATCATAGAAACTCACTGCGAAAGTGTTTATCGCGCATTTCTTTCTCTCTTGTGGTATTATGCTCCTTGAAATTCTTTGCATTAAACTTTTTTTGCATGTAGCACTTCAGGATGCAAATTCATAAGTGTCAGGTTGTTTATTAAGAAAGTCTGATATAGTGATATTATAAAACACAAAAGTGGAACTTTAGGATTGAAAACACACTTCTTTTAATTCTTTTGGAACTTTTAAAAAATCTCTTCCGTCATCTCTAAAAAAGAATAGAAATTCCTTTGAAACAACCAGTTTTGAAACTAATTGTATCGATATAGAATTTTGTCTCCCTACGCTTAGTCGTTAAAATCATGGTTTCCTTCTTAGTTTCTAGTTATTCTTTGTTGTATTTAAAAGACATAACTGATAGTAAAAAAGGGTATTTCTCTTGCTTATGTGGTACCTACTGAGTACAGAAATAAGTTTTCAACAAATAAAACTTTGTTTCGGATATTTACGAACTACAATGGGCCTTAGGTTGCGATTTTTCATCTTACCTAATTCTCAATAGAGCCTTTTCTTCACGCCTTTCAGCCATTACTGCGACTTCCTTAAAATATCCAAATTGGCTCGACTGTCTTGGACTTACTTTAACTCCAATTTTTGCTTATCATGTATGTCTGAGATTTGGTAAACGAGTTTTTAACATTTTGCTATAAAAATACATTATTTTCTAAAGAGTGAGGTACCATTTTTGTAGAAATTCCGACCTTTTCCAGAAAAAATGAGGCATTTTCCCATTGCTAAATCGGCACTTTCACTTATGGAAAGTGAAAGTATCAATTTATATCTGTAAATTGTAAAATAGAACTTGTCAGTTGGATGGAAGTTTGTTTTAGATATTTTAGCGATGTTTTATACCAGTTGAATTACTATTTGAATCACCACTTCTTAAATTAGAAGCCATAATTAAGAGGAACTTGAACAGTGATTAAAGTAGAATGCTGTCTTCAACAGGCGGTTGAAACGAGAGGTGAAAGATCAAGTCTTTGTACACCCTGGATTTGTCACTTCTGTGATAAAGTACGTGATTCCAATCTCTAACTTGAACTATTGAGTTCCCGTATTGTCACTTAGAGTAAAAAGAAAAATAAAGAAAGAATTTGAACTAAAATTAAAATATCAAAAAATATGAGCCACCCTAATACATATAGAACAAAAATCAGCATTTAAAAGAGTGACAAGACGACAGAATATAGGTGACAAAAGTACATGCATATTCATCCGGGAAAAGAAATCCAAGCGTATGATTTAAAGATAATTTTAGAATCAACTGTAGATAGTATCAGCTAAAACAAAGCTGAGAAATGTTGCTTTCATGCCGAAAGTTAAAACAAATCTTTCAATATTCTAGAATTTTGGTTTTCATTGGCATTCGGTATTGAAGTACTGTTTCTCAGTAATATTTTAACCAACAATATCTGCAGATAATATTAAAATTTTTATGAGATTCAGATGAATCCAATTTCGTGTTTTTAACATCAACATATTTTTTGTCTCTCCATTTAATACTGTTTTTTTTATATAAAAATTCTAAATCCATAGCATATTGCGGATTTGTTGCGTTTTTGTTAGAGTTTTTATCGTTATTTATGTGTATATTTTCTCTTATTTTTCATCTTTTTTTTATTTTTTTCGTTGCTTCACATTTGTGTGCTTTTGACATAATCGCCTCTTCTAATTATGAATGTTACTATCAATGTGATTAATCAGTTCTAATTAATAAAATTAACAATTATAATTAATAATTACCTGTATTTATAACAACCGATTAATCACATTTACTGCAATTACATATGTATAGATATTATTACTATTATTATTAAAAAATTTTAATTTGTCTTCAAATGCTCATAAAAATTATTGAAAGAGATATAAATTCCCTTGCATCCTTATCTTGAATTTTTATTCAATCTTTGCAGCCCCTCGCAACCCCTTTGCAACTCCCAATTTTAACCCCTCTCAAAAAAGTATTTTTCCTGCTCGTTCGAAGTAACGAAATTGAATAAAGGAAACATCAATGGAAATGTACATATTTGTTGATAAAATTTTAAATTTCGAATCAATAATAGAACACTTTCCATATTATTTGGAAACTTTTAAACAAACCATCAAATGGATTTTCTAACCAGTTCCAACATTTATCATTTCCTGTTGGAGCGTCAATCTGAGCTTCTCTATTGATTAATACTGAATAACACGACATTTGCTCTGTACTCCAGGTACTAGAAACTCCGATCTCTTTATAATACTAAACGTCATGTCTGAAACCAGTGTTTTGTACCACTTAACATCAAGGGATTAATTAGCGATTTACCGAAGACCAAGTAATCATGGGAAAGCATGCTAATCTCACAGGACTAGCCAGACAGTTTAATGAGCGAATGTGACATAAATTATCCTGCAGTACTTGTGCTATCTCATAGAGGGAACTGAAGTGTGGTTGTTATCTTCCAGCTAGTCTAATAGAGGTGGTGTGCATGTGTGTCTATTGTGAACCGGATTGTATTGCTTAATTATGCGTAAGTGGTAACGCGCTAAAATATCTTTGAAACGCGATAACAGTTTAGTCGGATATGATTGGGAATAATTTATACCTAACAATAAACACAGAATTGTTAGGCAGTATCAGTTCATTCTCTCTGCTCTAAGGATTCTTTTAATGTCTGCCCTCTTAATTGGCCACAGTCATGTTGTTTTGGACATAAATGTTATGTATTCAAATTTTGTAAGTGAGATGTTACTTTTGAAAGACAAAATTACAAATAATATGAATCTAACCGCGCATTGATCGCATAACGTTTGGAACTATTCAAAATTTACTGAGTTCTTCCATGAATTTTAAAGTATAAATTTTTACTGTCTTAATTTATAAATAAAATTCTGAAATCATAAAGGAAAATATTTTCAATAGTTTTTTTTTGAAATAGTTAGTTTAAAATATGATTAAAAAATCCACTTCCATGTCAATAAAATTTACCATTATAAAACCAATACTTTTCAATACAAAATACTTTTACTACTGATTGCAATAATAGAAATATATCTATACATCTTTATGAAAAAAAACCTCATTCATTCACACATGAAACAAAATATTAAAAAAAAACTTTTACAAAGTAACTGTTTATAAAGTTTATATCGAAAAATTATTTTTGATTAGATATTTTAGAAAGCTCAAAATTAAATGCTAGGAATAATAAATGAATATTCATTATTCTTTTCTGAATATTGGGTTATTGTTTGCAGAAATTTACAATTAACATTAATTTTAGAGAATCCTCTATGAGTATTTAATAGTTAATTTCAAAATCGTTAGAGTTAATTATATAGTTTCTATTTAAAAAGGGCTTTAGGTAAAATATATATAGCTATAGACATTATATAAAGTATATTTTGTATTTTTCAATAAATTAATGATATGTTGAAAAGATTAGGAAACTTTAATTTTTTATATATACCAACATTTCCATTATTCATACACAGCATGCCCGTCATGCTAAAATTTTTTAAAAAAATGTCAGTCTTCTTAGCGTCATTGATCGAAATTGACTGGTTATAAAGATTTGAAGTTTATTTTTGAGACCAATCGACGACTATCTGGAGAAAAGTGAGTGAACCTTCCTTCAGGCAACGGTTCAAAAGATTTAAAATAGTGAGTTACTGATTTTTAAATCTGCGTAACTCTGTCAGTTAGAGAATTTTGTTTTAAATGTTAATGTCTCAAAAATAATTTTTGAAAACTATTAATAGTAAAACTAAAAATGAAGGTTTCCATGATTTTTTAGAACTGATTTTTTAAACTAATACAAAACAATTTATGACCTTTTTCTTCCTTTAAACAGTTTTCCCATTTGAAAAACCCTTGCCAATCTTTATGATTTAACATTGGATTTTTTATTACGATTAGAGAGTCTATATCAATACACATTTTAATGTAAAGTTTGCTACAGTACATTCATTAACTGAAATAAAATAAAATATAATTACTTACATCATTTAAAGTACTTTTTTATTATGAATTAGTTGTTAATCTTTTACTCCATTAGAAATAAGCTATTGGATAATAATAAGTCTCCACACCCTGTATTTCTGATAAATATCGTAAGTATAGAAGTCAAATTATTTTTTATCACTTTATAATTTTTTGAAATACATTTGTCATGTTTTAGAATGATAAATTTTTCGTGAGGTGTTAAATAACACCAAATATTTTATTAATTGGTCTGAAAAGTTAGTTAAAATGGATTCTGTATCAAATACAAGTAATTTATATTCCATTTTTATTCTGATAAATTTGTGATATTGCACTTTAATTTAAATCAAAACGACTAGAAACGTTGATACTTCCTGCAAAAAAATTATATTATTGATGGAGAATACTAGTTGAAAAACTGGATAGAGAAAAAGCATTAAATGTGACCCAAGATTTTCGACTAATTCAGACCATCTTCACAACCTTACACGATTTGTATTAATCTATACTATTTCCTTTCCCATTAAAAATATGACAAGCATTGTACCTAGAAATAATTTTACCAATGATCATCGAATTTCAGATTTGTGAAGACGGGCCAGATACAATTATGGTCTCCAGCTGTTAGGGATTAATCAGCTGTAATTGCCTATTTGGATTTGACTCGATGCATTCAAAAATTTAAGGGATAAAAGAATTTTATCTCCTTAATGGATCAGAAAATAACCAGAGGTTATATATTTTTCATTAAAGCCACATTTTTATTTATATTTGTATATATATATATATATATATATATATATATATATATATA